>CAJPEX010001627.1:0-53367 GCA_905338405.1 Notodromas monacha
CCCAACAAGCCTAGGAAACAAATGGTTCGTTTCATATTTTCTGAAGCATCGAAGGACCTTAAGCAGGTTCTTTTTTCAGTTCCTCCATTTCTCACAAACAAAAAAATCAGCAAAATTTTTCAAAAGAAATCACATGTTCAACACCTGAATTTTTAAAATCTGAAATGTTGGGATGCCATCGTCCATTCAAAACCACACACAATTACAGCAGCCCCTTAAGTACGATTTTATCAATTTATCAATAAGAGTCGTATATTGAATATTGAGATTGAAAATGAAATATCACTCTGCATAACTGCATTTAGAAATTTAAATAATTTTGAATTGTTTAAATACCATCGGCCTTCTGTAGTTTTCTAACTATGTTTTTCAGGTATGAAAATTCTTTTTTCAGGAATTTTGTACCTTCGGGGTTTTTACGACCTTTCGAGATTTTTTCTCCCATGGGATTTTATCCTGCACCCAGCAAATTGTACACTCCTTTAAATAGCAGGCCATGACACATTGCCCAAACATTCGGCAGCAGAAGTAGGATAAATTCCTGCGGGAGAAAATATCCCACAGCCCAAAAATCTGGTACGAACAAACATTCCAACAAGCTCAACAAACATTCCAAATAGCTGGTACCTGGTAGGAACAGATATTCGCAAGAATCTTGCAGGAAAATGAATCTCAAAGCACAAATTTTTGTGTGAGAAGAATCCCCTTTGAAAAAATGCAATGTACAGTAGAGTGGTGATAGATAACAATTAAACGCATTTTTAATGCTCAGCAAGTTTTGAACCTTACAAGTTTTTGTCAATGTCCATAAAGTTTTGGGTCTACCTGATTTTCAGCCTTGAAAATTGGGTAGACCTAAAAATTCATGGACATTAAAAAATTCAGACTAGGTCAAACAATAAAAAGATAGGAAGTCAGTAATCCAGTGAGGCTTAAAATCGGGTAGACCTAAAAATCTACCTTTGTCGTTCTCTTGAGAGACTTAGACTATGACAACGGCTTTGCTTCCGGAAATACCTCCTGGAAACAGAGGGGTCTGCACGAAATCACCAACGGTCTATTCACTATTGAATTGGGGGCTATAAAATTGCTTACACTTCCTACATCAGCAGCTACAGGGGATTCAAAAACAACGTCCCCTCCCCCGACTGCTTCCGGGAAACAGTAGCAATGAGTTAATAGGGGTTTATGACTTCCAGTCTTCTGTTTCAGAAAGAACTACGAGAGCATAAAAATGAAGATCTCCAGGAACGGTACTCCGGTTTGAAAATTCCACACAGTAAAAATTTCAAAAATCCTTGAATTCTGGATTTTCTGACGTTCGTCACTTGGAACTTCGAGGTTTGTGTATAAAATTAAGTAGCGCTCTTATAATTCCTGATGGGAACTTTTATCCTTCTTCAATTACGGATCATCCTTCAGGGATGCAGTTTTCAGGAACAATGGGAATTTTGAATCGTAGGGACACATTTAACCCCGGATGATCATTTGTCAATCACTCACACTTTGAAAACTTCACACCCCTAATGTAACAAAAAAGTAGGCCTAGCTAGAATAAGAGGACTGGGATTCTCAATCCAATAATTTCGGGCCGTTCGCATTTTTTGCCATTATCACCCATTAATTGTCAATCAATACTTCATCAACATCCCTACGAAGGCGGAACGAACGATCTAGATTTCCATTCTACCCATTGTAAATCTTTCCACGTAAGTGCTGACAGCGATTGCCAGAAAAGGGTCCCAGGCTTAACGGCGGGGAAACATCTTGACGTAACCTCTGCCCGTCCGGCGCGCGAAGGAAGCTTGTCCGCGGAAGAGCGGCAACTTACATCCTCTCGAAAATTTATTTTTCCAACGTTTAACTCTCCGAACTATTTTCATGTTTCACGTGACATCCGACTCTACGAAAGGGTNCAATCAACCAACTGGAAAATTGTGCACCCAAATTTTTTCTACTTGATTGGTTAAGGAACGAAATTTCTCATCTCCAGATTTAACTACAGCCTTAGATAGCCCTGTATCCTACCCTCTCATGGGGATCCAATTTTCGGAGTGAATCGTGTATTCTTTACTAGGCTTCCAATATATTTTCCAATCTGATGATGTGGGCATGTATTATATATGGGCAATATACATGAAGGCGTTAGCGTATACTGTAATATCTGCTGTGCAGTTGCATGCATTTTTCCATCTTAAATTCAAGATCAACACGAATGCAGAAATTAATGTACGGACGTTGTAAAGAGAAATCATCACTATAGCTGAAGTCAGATTTAATGTCGCGTTTCTATATAGGAACTAAAAGCAGCTGCGTTCGATTTCAGTTAGCTTGCCTTCAAATTTTGGGGAAAAATTTATTCTAATTCCAAGCAGAATTGAAAAAAATCTTGACGGCCAAAAATTGAAAATTTATTTGCTCATAATAAAAATTAAAATGTAACCGCTATTCAATCTTACAGTACGGACTGTATCTTAATTGACTATAATATTTATAGATATACAGTACTACTGTACAATAATTTCAACACTACGATACAGCACATCATGAAACTGAGTTACACGGAAAATTTTGAGAAACATTCATGCAACCCGCCAGTCTGAATTAAATTGAGAACTGCAAAAGTTGAGGTTGGAATCCTCAAGAGATTTTGCATAATACGCGCATATACTGCAGTGCACGATCATATTCACTCTTTTCTCATGCAAACGCGACATCTACAAAGATGTTCGTAGAGAGTTGATTCACTGCTTTAATCCTAGATTTCGCCATAATAAAAAACGATCTGCTGGATCTCACTCAATCCTGAAGCAGATCGTGCGATTATGAGAGCCTTACATTTACAATGGATCACAAAACTTTTTTTCAACAATTCTCCTTCATTTATCTGAAATTCAGACATTTAGTTGTTCACGTACAGTACTTCGCCACGAAAGAACATATTGGACTGCATCACGATGAGTGCTGGTGAAAACCCCAACTTTCTTCCCACAGCAACAAAATCAATGGTGGGACGAATCCGCGAGGCATCCCTTCGTACTGTATTTTACTTAGTAGCATCTCATTTTATGATGGCCAGATACGGGATTACATTTTTTTCTTTTAATTTAAAATTTCTGATTCAAAAAGTTGTTCGTGCTGTGGTTTCGATTCGCAAATTATACTGTATATATAGTGCCTACGCGTAGGAGCACATAGCAGTACAACCTTCTCCGAAATAGCACCGTTCACTGTGTATTATTTGTATCGAAATGAAGGAGCAATTAGTTCCAGGCTGAATTATCTCAGATAACATCACAATTGTGAGCTTCGCTGCGAAAAACTCGCAAATCCGGTTATTTCAGCACACGCGTTTTTCCTATTTATTCCAAGGACGAAACGTCGAGGATGCGAGCTGTCAATTGCCTGGCTTCCGAACAGTAATTAACCACGACTCCCAATATATTATGTATGTAGCAATGAGAATCCTTCAAATATATAGCTCATGCATTGGTAGAGATACAAGGGAATTGGTTCTTGGGCCATAGGGTTCTCTTTCCATGCTATGTGTCTTCCGGGGTTCTCCACATCGTAATTCTACAAGGAATTATTTTCAGGTCCTCCGAATATGGTTGTGAAGGGACTGGAACTGATTTCCATGACAACATCCCTTCAAAAAGTGTACATTATGTCCTACATGCTAAGCATTATAGATGTAGTTCCTGCTGTGCGCCACACATACTAAATTTTCCCAAAAGCACTGATGTTATGCTGTACTACTGTTCAGTACATGCAAGTCATGATCAAGTCACCCGAGGGTGAAATACGCCAAGCAACTCCCACCTGTTGTGGTTTGCTGGAACGATTTAAATCTTACGTCATTTACCGAAGGTAAATGAAATGCTGGACGAAAATTGGCTCAAGAGATTGTATTCAACCATTTTCAGTCAAGAGGAATAAGATCATGAGTCGGGTGGCTGGAATACTGTAACGTCGTCGAACTAACCTCGTCAGCCTGGAATAATCTCGTCGCGGAAGATCGTCGTCGGGAATAACCTCGTCTTAATGTGTTACCCAAAATGCTGGACTTGAGGAATTTTTGCTGTACCAGGTCGGCCCAGTTGTCAAGCGCGGGAAGACTTTTTCACAAGTTTGTTCCATGATACGCTTGACGACTAATCCAGTGTTGGAATCACGTTATTCCACCATCCCCATGTTTCGTGATTTAATCTGGAAATTTTCACACTGACGGGTTTCTCTTCTTCTAGATAATATATAACCTAAACAAAGGAGATGAAATAAGAGACAATCAAAGATTCACATGGTACAGTATATTGTTTCATTTTTCAGGCATATAACAATAGAGCTGATTCTTGTACGGTTGGGCCTCCATCATTGGACTCAGGGGGCAAAACAGATATTTTTATTTAGAAACAAGCGTTTTTGTGGAAAAGATTCTGGATGAATTACAGTACAGTAAATCGGTTATTTTTGCTTTCTTTCAGTTTCATTTTATTACTGCTCCGTTTCCTTAAACCCCAGAACATTAATTGGAAGGTCTCAAAAAGTCCGAGTTAAGGGGAAAGGCATTCAAGTCACAGAGAGCTACATTCCACCATTTCAGTTGAATTCTGGACAGGGACAAAAATATCAACAGATGCAGGTTTTTTTTTTTTTCTCTGGGGGAGATTTAAGTTAAGGTCCAACTTTAATAGGCGTCCTTTCATTCGAGTGATTGGGAGAGATCATATGGGCCAGAGGAAACTGTAGATAACCCAACAAAAATAATCGAATTGAATTATCGATTGAAATAACTTTTATTTGAAGATGACCTGATTCTAGTGGATTTCATGCTGGGACAATTTGGCAGACCATGGGATGAAGAAAAATGAAATTTGGGACCAACATAATAAAAGATTTTTTATTCAGAATGATAAATTCTGCATGAACAAAAATCGTTGGTTTGAAGTAAATAGATGAACTGCATCAAAAAAGCATGTGAAACACGAAAATCCAGAAAAAATTTCAAAATCCAACCATGGATCCAGTAAATCTCCTGTTACGGACGTCCAACACATGAAATAATAGCTGTTCTCTTTCGCACGAATCCATCACAATTGTAAACACTGTGTATTCTTCATCAGTCATGAAGACTCCTGGGTAGGGATTCACTTCTAGACGTCATATTTCCTTTTCAGGAATAGAAAACACAGCGAAAATTATTGGCAGCTCGGGACCACCCTGGCTTTGTCCTATCACTCAGATCAGGACATTGTCAGAATGGCCCGATTAACCTCATCCACCTCCCATCATCGGTGGAGGAGATGGAGAACTCCCTGCTCCAAAGCTCCTAAAACGGGGAGGTCTTGGAGGCCTGTTGAAAATTGAAGATAATGCAAACCACTCCTCAAGTTTCCAGGAATGATCCTCACCTGTCATTCGGGCGTCTGTAATCGGAGTTGGCGTTTCGTCGAGTATCTCCGTTCTTCGTGAGGTAGGGATTGAACATCGTTTGGAAACTGGAAAAATATGTTTCTGCATCGTTAATTTCAATTCGAACTCATTACAACATACAACTTACAATAATATGATAAAGTCAATGATGTTTGCAATGAACGAACCCAGGAATCCGAAGGACCATTTCTGACGCTCCCCAATCGTCCCGTCTTGATTGATCGAATACGGAGTACATCAAGTGATTACAGGATAATTCCAACTACGATAGTTGAGGATTCAACTCACCAGCGTTGATATAAACCATCCTGCTTGGTTCACTGTACTGGAATCACAAGCGCGCTGAACATGAGTACAGTACTTGTAGATGCATTCACGGATGAATTTCTGCGATCTTCAGAAACAGAATGATTATAATGCCCACGTCGAACAACTATTAGTTACCACGTGCAGCAAACCCTGAAGTTCAGACATTGTCTGACAGCAGTAATGCGGTACTGTATTTATGGAATCCACGCACGAGTACACGCACACGACCCGTCATAACCGATGAAAACTGGAGCGTAACGCATCGGACCAAACTAACAAGCCTACAATTTCAAGGACGCCGCCATGACATTCCCCACTATCTCCATCTATGTCAAACAAATGCAATTTGATACCCTGCTCCCCAGAATTATATCCTGCGGTGGAGTGCAGGATTCATCAGCAGTAAGTTGCAGCTTACACCTGGTAACTTTTTATGCAAATCACGCGTGGAGAAAATTTTGACATCATGGGATTTGAAATTCGGTAAAATTCATAATTGTGGAAACTATGCCGGGGAATACGAAGTTATTTCTTCTCCCAATCTTTTTTCTTGGTGCTACAGTACCTCCAAATTCTGAAATCGTCGCGAGAAACGAATCGAGAGCATAAGTTTCGGCGACAATAAGATACGATAGATCTTACCTGAATTAATTATTTCTTGCGATTCGCGCACCACGTCAAAAATCTTGCAAATCTGAAAATTAAAAAAAAAGCATCATCGGCAGAAAATGCGCCGAGGGGCATAATAAAAGGAGTATCAAGCGAAATTGTGTAGAAAAAGATTTCTGTATTCAAAAATTGGAGGTTTCGAAAACATTACGGACGCTTTCAAATTGCGTACAGTACTGTATATCACTTCGCACGACGAACCGGAAAGATCAGCTGTACACTTCAAGCGCATTTAATATCAACGGGAGACACGCAGACCAGAGTTTTCAGCAAGTTATCATTCCGGGAAACCTCTCAGCAGGTGACACAACATATTTCTGTTCCAAGAGTCATGGGAGAAGTTAATGAAAAAAAAAATATATATCTATCTCGGACGGAGTGCAGTAATATATGAACGACAAAAAATGCTTTGAGAAGGACTGGCGACTAAGAGAAGATCCAAATATTTTGTCGTAAACATAAATTTGAAATCAATGTTCAGTGGAAATTTATAACTGAAAGCACCGACTAATTTAATGTACCCTAATATATGAGATGAAATCAGAAATAATGAAACTATACATTGTACTACGAAACGAGGTAAAGTATATTTGAATTGGGATTATCACAAGAAAATTATTTGAAGAACCCTGCTATAGCACCCAGACAACGCGGACAGTTAGGCACGCTGGTTTACAAAGGAACGAGAATATACCTATAAACAGTATGTACATATCAAATGGAACTAGTCAAACGATTCCTGTCATAAGGCCACTAAGAATTGTAATTTTCCCAGGATTCCTTTCGGTTTTCGACATTCTTCCTGCTTGGAGCTCCCTGCAGAAGTGACTCATGAGTACATAACCGAATGATGGGTTCTTAGAGCAGATTCAAAATGATTCTATTGAAAAGCCATTCATAATGCAGAATTAATACCTATTTTATTCCAGAATCCAAATTACTGTACTGTACATCCTTTCTGAAATTTATATAAAAACCCTACTTACACAAGATGGACCAAAAAGTACTACAGTACACCCATTTCAAAACGATTCATCTAAGGATTCATTATAATAAAAAAAATGAGTCAAAAGAGGCTCACTTCAATTTTCTTGGAATCAACGTCACCATCCCTTATCAATTTATTAAAATAATACAACGCAGAGAAATTTAAGCCAGATTGTTTTACACTCATTACAGTATTTGAATTAATCTTCAACAGTCGAAAAATGAGAAGACAACACTGTATATACTGAATTGAGAAGATTCAAATTTTTAAATCTGATCCGCGAACCAGAAAAAAAAAAAACATCAGCGTCAAATTAAAGAAACATACCTGTCGTGTAATCGCGTAAATTCGACGGATTGAGAGCAAAATAAAAATAAAACAGCAACTTTGTTTGTTTCACACAAAGACTCACAACTCAATAATCTGAATGTTTCAGCTCATGAGATATTCTTAGCAACAGTCTCTTGAAAGTCGAAAACTATTTAAAGCTTCCCCAACGCTTCAGCCGCTCCACGTTTTGCCAGTGTATCTGCAGCTTCATTCCCCACATTGCCAGAATGACCTTCAGTCCACTCCTGTAAATCACATCAAATTAAATTGAGAATGAATTCAGGAACATTAAAGAAGTCTTCTGGTTATCAAAATGTGATTGCGGAGATATGAAATCGGAGTACAGATACCCTGAGTACAGGCGGGAGTACAGATACCCGCCTGATGCTTTCAGCCCCGAAAAATTGCATTTCGTCCAGATATTTTCTTGTTTCAGTGACAAAAGTTTCCAAACCACAATTGAAAATTTCTTTGATAATTTTCTGTTGTTACTTAAAAGAACACCGTCCAGTTCAAAGCCAAGTTCAGAACCTTGGGCAAGTTTCTTTTACGTCTCTATTAGTAAAATATTTACCTTTTGCAAGGATCCCTGTGAGATACTTTACAAATCATGGTTGGCACAAACTGAATTTAGTATCAATTGTTTTGTTTACAGTACACATGGCACAAGTTCTACTTCATAATTGACAAAACACAATGCTAGAAGTTCGGCTTGTCCCGATTTTACAGTCATTCTGCGCCCAAGGGAGTACAACATTTTTCGGTTGCAAATGTCGTATTTCACCCTTCTACGAACACAACAGCATGTTTTCTCTGCTGTCAAACGCTAACAAACTACCACCCCCCCCCCCGCCCCTCTGAGTCAATAAATCTTCACAAGGTAGTTACAACGTTGGAAACTTTTCCTCTTGAATTCTTTCCTCAGAATTGGAGACCACTGTTTTCCATACAGCATTCCCGTTGACGTCTCAAACTCACAAATAATCTTTTTCTTCCACAGACCTATATTTTCTCTGGGTGGACAGTTCTGGGATCTTTTCTCCCCCCTCGCTTTCAATTTTTTTTCTAATGAGTTGCCTATAATAGGTTCTTGTCAGCCCCACCCCAAAACTGTAGTTCATCAACGTCACTTGTAACTTTCTGACCTAAAGAAGTTGCTCTTTATTTTCAAAAGAAAAAAAAAAAACTGTGTACCGTTATTTCTTTCCATGCACAAATTTTACGTTATAAACAATTTCCACAGCAATCACTTAGTTTGGTTGGTAACTTTTTACTGCTGCTGGTCACAGTTCAATGGGTGTAGGCCAGGAACATGGAAATACTGTATGTAGTTGACCTACAGGTCAGTCACAAATGCGTGGAATGCAAATATATTAGCAGGCAAAAAATTAGAATGGAAAAGATACTCACAAAGCGCACATCTATTGAAGAACAGGCTTTCTCAATGGCTCGAATTTCAGCTTGATTCTCTACATTGGTATTTGCAGCAGTCTGCCAGTTGTTCTGTTTCCATTTTGGCAACCATTCAGTGAGGCACTTTATGGTATACTTTGAGTCAGTCCTGATCTCAACCTTGTTTAATCCTAGGAATCCAAAATACGGACAAATCCATCACATTATCCGGTATGCACTGTAATTTATAATTACCAGATTCCTTTGCAGCGTTGACCGCATACAGAACTGCCATCAGCTCTGCACGGTTGTTTGTCCCAGGAATAGGCAAGGGTTCCGAAATATTACTGCAAATATACAGCCAAACCCTGATTTAGTGCCACCATCCCTCCCTGGACATTTTGTGGCACTATCAGGGAGGGTGGCACTAAATTAAATTCAATAAAAAATTTAAAAACAAAAGAGGATCAGTTTAGGGTTGCTACCAGGGGCAAAATTAGGATTCTAACATCAGGGTTAGGCCCCAATTATGTTCTATGAGAAAAGTGACATCAACATATGTTAGAGCTGACAATACGGTGTTTAAAAAAAATTGTAATTCTTATTTACACTACTTTTAAATGCAATATATATACCAGTTGATACTTATATTGCAGTTAAAAAGTAGTGTAAATAACAATTAGAATGTTGCACATAGTTTTGGCTGCAAAAATAGTGATTTTTCAACATATCTGTTTCTACTGTATGTGCACTGAAAGCATTGATTCCGGGATGTTCTGGTGAAATGAATTTAATAACTGAATATGCAATTTCAGCTATGAAAATTATCTCTGCTGAAGAGGACAATCCAAACACTGCCACAAAATTAGATTAATGGACCACCAGCATTCAGCAATCCTTTACAGGATCAAAAACAAGGCATGACCAAAAATCCTCTCCTTGGATTCTTTTAAACCATCTCAACAAACATTTAATTTGAAGTGAAAAATTTGTGTTTGACTGTCAGCTTCAGCTAATTTTCTCAAATTATTGAATTCCATTCAATGCTCCTCAAAATTAGCAATGTAATTTTTACCTTGAGTGACAAGGGTTGAATAAAATTTCATCTGAGACAGCAGCACAAATAAAAAATACATGGCAGGGGAATTTTGCATTCAACCTCAAATCCATATAATAGAAAAAGACTTTACGGAACCATTCCTGGCTTTAAAACCACATTGATCTGGATTTTCCAAGTTTCTATTCTCCTTTGCAGTATAAGTAGTGAGCAATTTTTAAGCTGTAATTATAAACCTTGAAAAGATTTTGAATTCCTTCCTTGTGATGAGGTCTTGACATTTGTTAAAAGACATGTTTCGTTTCTTGTCATCAGCACTTGTGACACACTTGCAGACAATTAAAAAAAATAAGTGCTAACATTTTATTCAATTATGGAAGGAAAACCTGAAGAACAAAAATTATCGAGAATTAATTTTCTGCTTTCTTCCTGACAGAAATTGAGAGGCATCTTTTTTTTACTCACAGGACAACATGCATTCAATTTGCATGAAAGCCATTTTAATTCTGGTTTAAAAATAGGTTTAATAGCTGTCCTATCAACTTTCAATTTTTGAGGGGCCAAATGGATTAGGGAATATATTTCTCAACATTTCGTTTTGAATTCACTATGGAGCTGATTGAAACTTCATGCAAACAATAAACTTAGCAATCACTCAAAGATGCCCCAAAAGAACAACATAAGAAAGATTTGTGTGGGATAAATTCTTATTAAATGCAGTTATCCATGCACTCCAGCAACAAATTCAAAAGGCTTATTTTTCATTTCCTTTAAAAAGAATGTTGAAAATTTGTGTTTTGTAACAGGTGCTATCAAGCATATAGAAATCCTCAATGTTTTAAAAAAGGACATTTTCATAGAATTGTCTTTACAGACAGGCATCATGTCAAGAAAATCAAAATTTTTTCAAGCTATTCATGTGAACAAGAGATATTTATACTTGTTTAGAAAATTTTGTGTTCACATGGACTGTGTTTTTCAGTAATTTCTGAATGAAATCTTCAAGTGAAGGCAAACATTTTCATCATTTGTGTCAATTTTGTACACCTGGACAAGGACTTTTCTGTGGCAGTAATCAGGGTTTCCCAAGCATAATGGAGGGAGATTTGGTCTGCAAAAATATGTGGCACTAAATCGAGGGTTAACCGTGCGAAAACGATCACATGTCTTAGAATACTGAAGTTTGCATGAAAACAATTCATCAGTACGAGAACTTTAATGCGCTGAGAAAATTTATTCACAGAGGTAACGAACACAACAAATGAATAATGAAACAAATACAGGGATCCTCGGTACAGTATTTAAGAATACCGTATATAGTAGAGCTGAAAATACTCGAAACGTACGAGGATTTTGTTGCAAGAGATACACCAATAAAAAACGTACAGCACTGCACGGTACTTCTAGATTTTAAATGATCCACCTCACAAATGACCAAATATGTAAACAAAAGGACATACGCGACATGTTGCGGTCCAAACCAGGCCCCAACTCCAGCATTTCTCACTTGACCCATGCAGGATCCATCCGTGTAACATTTGGCAAATCCATCAGGCGTGAAATCATAGTCATCAGCCTTTGCCAAACGAGCCCGTTCCAGAACTCTTGATGGAATCTGAGGCTGTTGAAAATCAATCTTTCATTTTGAGACATAATAACGTGAGGTCTGTTCATTGATGGCACGATCTTTTCTTGGATGAAGATAGAAGGACGCACCGATTTCACATCATGACTTGGATTCAGATTTTCAGGCATCAAAAATTTCAAGTAAAAGAATACTGTACAGTGCTTTTCACGCATAGAAAAGTTCACAGGAAGAACGAAGAAAGAGCATTCAAACCCATCAGTGGGTGTTCAACAATAGCATTTAAAATTCCAGGAATAGAGCGCCGGCAAAAATGAAAAGAAAAATACTTCTGAATAACAAAATATTAAAACCTTACAGATCAAATTTCCTTGTTCAACCATGCACTTAATTTTTGAATAGCACATGTGATTTCGAATTGGAGTAAATCGAAATTTCATGGACTCAAAATCCGTCTTCAATATGATAATCCCATTTGACATGACTAAGAAGCTGGCGAATTGCAGACCTCATTTTTTTCAACTTACCGACACAACTTTCTAAACTGCGATAGGGTTTGTTTTCAACAACGTAACGAACACTGATTGAATTTATTTACTGTTCGTTATTCTGAGGCATTATTCAACACAAATCGCACCGTGAGCCAGATCTCTCGAAAAAAAAGTTTAGCCATACTGTACTGAAATTTGTGATTCCCCTTTTCTCTTTTGGACTAGGTCTAATCTTCAGCCACAGCGAAAAACTCACGTGTTCCGTTTGACCAACTCGTGCAACACCGGAACTCCTGGTGGTGCTTGTACCAGAAGAGTTCACACCTCGTCCACTGCTGCTGCTGGTGGAATAAGGCGACGCAATACTAGCCAAAACTTCGGCATCTGACAAATGGGGATACGGTTGAACTTGATCACGAGGTGGACCAAATGTTTTTTTCGGTAATTGCTTATAGCCTGAAACTTTTGGCTGGTATGAAGAACTCGGCTGGTAGGCAGAGGCAGCGCCTGATGACCGTCCTATCGGCTGCGGAGCGGGAGCTGCGCACCCTCCTCCGAATCTGGACTGGACGTTGGCAGATCCCTGCCCCTGCTAAATTTTGAAAAAAAAAAGAACCATAACAAATAAATGAACGAATCTCTACCGTGATAGGAAGAAAATATCGCGAGAAAAACTACATTAATTACAACTTCCTGAAATTATTTTCCAAAAACAAATCCTTAATTCTCTAACTCGAGTTTTTGCTGGTCCCTTAAAGTTTGACGAAGAGGTCTGACCGTACCAGCGAGTCAGCGACTTGTCGAAAACTTCAAAAAAACAACGCATGTAAAAAAACAAATAAAAAATCACGATCAAGAATATTACACACAATATTTCTGGATCAATTGAATTTAAGACTTCAGATGACTTGAAATGACAGGGTGCCTTAACCGTTAAGAGAATTCGATCGTGAAGATAATTATCAAGAGACTTCTTTTATCTTTCGCAGTGGGGAAAGAAAAGAATTGATATTTAAATTCAGCATTAGAGGACGCCTCGACGAGATAGATAAATACACTCCTACCTTGACGGAGAAGCAGTTAAAATTTACAATTTACTGTGACTTCAGTCACCTTCTCCTATTTTGAAGCAACAATAGAAATCAAATGAAAATCGCTCAACGATCATATTTCATGGATCTGTCTCACAATCAAAAACTGCCACCCCCCCGCCCCCCAATAAAAACACTATACAGTATTGAACACAAAGGCAAAATATTACCGCACTACTTCAGGAGTGTCCTCGGTTTCTTCATATGATCACCATAGCCCGATCAACGGGAAAGAAAAATTACAACAATGCCTACTCTTGCGTTTCACGTAGATTAACGTTCTCACAACAACAATAAAATACTGTATATACCAACAGGTGCACTCATGTACGCCTCCGCTTCTCGTTGAGTGTTGAATTTCTTGAATTGCGCCCCACTGTATCTCGTCACTCGCTGTTCACATTCTTGCCTACAAGAGACATCCACAATTTATAAATATTGACCAATACGATATCCAAGCTCCAATACGCACCAATTCGAATAAATGCCCGTCTGGGTTCCACGTCTCACAGCGTAATAAGGCATGACAACCGAACAAGTAATGCAATGTGGAAAATGACGTGCGCGAACGCAGAACAACCTGAGAGAAAAAGACAGTGGGTCACAATATAAACAAGAAATCGACGAATAAACCGAATCCAATGCACACAACAGAGGCAAGTCTGAAATTATAGACTAGTCAAAAATCTAAAAAAAAAAAAAAATTAGCACGGATGTAATCAAAACGCTTCTATATTGCCGATTCAAATCAGAATACCGTTTTCATTATTTACACCCCGGTGGCGAAGCTTTCAAAAAAGTACACAACGCATTGAACGCATGGCATTGAAAAATGTACAAAGATACTCAAAACCGATTTCCCCACTCACACACGGTGGTAAGGTAACACGTAAGGCACATAAGATGGTTCAGGATAGCGCCTCCATTGACTCATTTGTCCGGACGCTCAAACGCACGAGGTAGGATCAGTGAATGTTCCGTAATCAATTAAAAATATTATGACCAATTCCACAGAAGAGCACACTTCGATATTTTTCATTTAGGCAATTTGAACCGTGAAAGCAACATTACGATGAACTAAAATAAAGTACAAAACCTATTAGCAAAAATAGTCAGATAAAATATTTGTAGGTTGTTTACATGCACGATTTGAAGAAACATCTCTATTCGAGGGAAATCATAAAAGTACTGTACTGCACTTCAATTTTCTTTCAACAACAGTTCAAGCCGAATTAACTCTGCAGCAATACCAAGAAGTCCCGTCACATTAAAATATTACCAATTGATTCGCCAAAGTTTCACTGACAGGTGCGTTCAATTCGAATTATTTGAAAGGGTGCGTATTTTGTACAATTCTATAAAAATGCATAACGGAAGGGAATTTATGAGTTTCATACTGATTTTCGTAGCTGCTAGAATCGCGAAGTCTCTCGGATACACGACCTTAGTTAGTTTCACAGGATGATTTCGATCATTTCTCGGGAACGTTTCGGCGAGCGAGATACAGAGGAAGGGTCTTGCCAATTTGACAGACTTGGAATCTATTGCCGATAGACTGTCAACGCCCTAGCAGCACCACGCTTCGCAAGCGAATCTGCGGCTGAATTTCCAGAGTTACCCGCATGGCCTGGGGTCCACTCCTGAAAAAAATAGAAAAACTTGGGGATAGGATCCAGGAATACATTTCGAAAAATACGGTAATCTTGCCAAGGCAAGAGAAAATCAGTACCCATATCCACAGATGGCACCCATATTGTTTCACGGAACTGATTTTTGCTTCAACACATAACCTCTCCATATAATTGGAAAAGTTCGGCAGCATATTATTGAAACAATCGTTTCTACTTCCGGAACGTTTTGGATGAAGAATCGTCAACCGATCAAGAATTACAAAAAGCGAAATTACTCAGAGTATTACTGATACCAACATAGTTCAATTCACTCCAAAGAAAAAAAAAAAAAAAAAATCCGAGATATGCCTACGACCCTTTTATCGCGCATTTGGTCATGCATGGTTTTTCTGCTGGAAAAAATTTTCAACAAGGAATCAGAAAAACATAAAAATAGAACTCACGAAGCGCACTTCCATATAATTGCGGACTTCATCGATGGCTCGGATCTCTCCTTGATTCTGGACATCTGTATTCTCGGTTGTCAGCCAATTGTTGCTTTTCCACTTCGGTAACCATTCAGTGAGGCTATATATTGCATACCTCGAATCAGTTCTGACCTCCAGCATATCCAAACCTGATTTTTCAACGAAGGACAAAACATATATAGCATATTGTATTTCGGCTCCATGATAAAATCCCGTAGGAGAAAAAATCCCGCGGCCCGAAAATCCCGTGATGCCGATAATCCCGTAGGCCGAAAAATCTCGCGGAGTCCAAAAATCCCATAGGTACGAAAATCCCGTATACAACAAAATTGTGACATTTCTGCTGAGGAAACCTGAGAAAAATGTAACCTTCATTTGGATCAAGACTTTGTCCCTGCATTTGTTTTGTGCGTAAACTGTTCACTTTTACAATTATTTTCAGTTCTACTTTGCCCTCAAAACATGAATTTTTACATCAAAAAAACCTCCTTTGCTATCTACATATACGGTAATGGTCTGTAAATAATTTCTAAATCATCAAATAAGTCTAAATGCAGTTATATAAGTTTAGTTCATCTTGTCAAATTTCAATTTCAATGAAATTTCAATGTACAGCACATGATAGAGCATAAAAAAATTTTTGAATTCAACGAGCCATTAACATTATCAAGATTCCCACCCAAAGGCCATAGAAGAGTAAACGCAGTTGGAAGGAAAACTCAGAGATAATATCACAATTTTGTAGTGTACGGGATTTTCGGACCCCCCGAGATTTTTCGGCCTCACGGGATTTTTTCTCCTACGGGATTTTCTCCTGCACCCCGTATTTCATGTCTGCTCAGCAAATTTCCTTTTTACCGGATTCCCTCGCAGCGTGGATTGCATAGAGCACAGCCAACAGTTCTGCTTTGTTGTTTGTCCCCGGAATGGGCAAGGGTTCGCAAATGTTCCTGCAACAAAAAATAATCAAGTAGCATAATATAGAAAAATCAATTCCACAGAAAAATGGCGAGCACTCGCTGTCCTCCTTCCTTCTAAGAACGCAATTCACTTGAAATTTACACGAACGCCAAAAATGAGTTGAGGTCAGCAAACTAATGTATTATTACTGCAGAAGTATTTGCCAAGGCAATGTGTCGTAGACTTGCATCGCACAAATATGTAAGATGAAGCATGAATCCCGACATCATCGTAGCAAAAACACTTTTTTAGGGACTGTATGTGCTAAAAGAGTGAATACGAAAAAAGTATAGAAAAATATGTACTGTACAATAAGGTACAGTACTTCTTCAGGCCGCGTCTTCGCCGTTTCACCCACATAACGTTCGTATACAGTGCAAAACTACAGCATCGTAATTCGAAAGGATGGGGAAATCTATACAGGCATCGCCAGGTCAACAGCAAGAAAGAGACTGACTTGACTTATAAACAAAAAACCAAAACAAAAGGCCAAGTTTAAGGGATCAACTGCGGAAATCGTCAGTGAAAAATGAACTCACGCGACATGATCATTTCCAAACCAGACCCCAACACCAGCGTTCCTCAACCGGCCCATGCAGGACCCATCCGTGTAACATATGGCAAATCCATCTTCCGTAAAATGAAAATCATCGTCCTCCGCCAAACGAGCCTGAACCAGAATCCGCAGAGGAATCGCAGGCTGGAGATGTGCTCCCGGAAAAGGATATCTCCTGTATGGCCGACGACTACGTCTTCTGATCGGCAATCCCAGTCTCCAGAATGCTTCCTGATTACGCGTAAAGCTAGTCATTATACTGTATATTCCAGTCACATCCACAGTTCAATACAAAGTTGAACTTGTATAAAAACAGAATATTTAGGTACAATCTGATAAAAGATAAAACCCAGCATCTCAAAATTACAAGGTACATGCAGTGCTGTATGTCATTTGCATAAAACATTTGTTTACTGGTAGGCCATGCGTCAACGTAATCCAAACGGCACCTTCGCATTCAACTCCGATTTTTCAAATTACTTCCTGCATCCAATCGTAAAATTCCATGAAAAAACCTGGAAATAAAACTTGGCTATTGGTTGTGCGCTGGAAATGCTTCAATTCAAGCTCACGAATGGTTCTTACTGAAGAAAACAAGAAGTGTATTGACAGTCTTCTAGATTTCACAAATTTAACCATTACACTAACTACACTTCAAATAAGCACTGTAGACCCGAAATGAATTACGCTTTACAGTATTTCGGTACTAATCAGTTGTCGAAGTTTGAAACGAACAAAGGTTTATTGTCTTGACCTTTCAAAAATTCCCTGTGGAGTGAGAGATAAATGAGAGAAGACCAGATAAACTGGAAATTTGGGAGGAACTGCATTGAGGATGCATAAAAAACATCCGGAATGAGCTCAAAAAATATGAAATTATTATTTTTAAACCCTCTTCAAATTAATCTCATTACAACCTAAGTTCCCCAGCATACCTTGAATCGTTCAAAATGATTTCTCAAATTTAGTGGATATTTCAAGCTAACAAAATTGGTAGAAAACTGATTACGTTTGAATCAATGAGATCCTTTAAAGAATAGGGTTTTCCATTTTTTCCTACCCCTGGATTGCCTGGAATGGTTGGCGGACATGAACAGTAGTCCACTGTAACGTGCAAGAAACGTCTCGAATGATGCAACCCAAAGCGTCCGTCCGCTTCTCACCATCTCCCAACCATGTGAAGATAAATTGAGTCGGCTCTAATCATCAGCGAAGACAGTCGGAACATCAAAGGTCTGATACACCATTGCCTCATAGAACCGCACTAGGACAATTCAGAAGCTAAAGATACCCTCTATAATAAGACACATCCTATAACTATAATGCGATGGGTTTGCTCGGAACTTCAACGTCATTATAAGGAGTATGCGATAAATCTTACCATCCCATCTGATATGAGGATTTCTGTTCTTATTGCAGAAACAGTAGAACTTGAATAAAGTACTCACCGGGTCACGACAGTACGCTTCCGCGCATTCTAGTGCGGGGAACTTCCTATAATCCGCCCCACTGAACCCAGAGACTTGCGGCTCACACTCTGCCCTACACGCAGAATGCATAAAAATTAGTCATCAATTTTTGCGATTTCAAGATGTGATACACACCAAGAATAATAAATTCCAGGATTGTAACCACGCACCACTGCGTAAAACGGCATGGCGATCGAATGTTAGCTGATGAACAACGCAAACTTTCACCAAACCTGAAGAAAAAATTTCAGTAACATCACAAGGGAGAAAAATTAGGGCAATGAAACAAATGTCTGTACACGAAGATCACATTTCTGTTGAGATTCGTGGTTTTCTTGAATTGAGGGCCCACATAAAATCTTCCCAGAAGAAAGTTTTCGAGAAAATATTCTAAAATATGATTATTTATTTTATTAGTAAAATAAGGGACAGTACCACTCATTTTGTACGCAATCTGATGGCACCGTCAATTATTGAAGCCGAATTTTCAATAATCAGTGAATGAAAATCAGAGAAGCTGTCATCATAACTCGAGTTAATAAAGAGTAATTCGCACCATGGGCAGGTTGAAATTATATTTTCAATTAATCGAGTAGCTTTCAAGTCGTTCTTGAAAAAAAAAACGGTTCTCACTTCAAGAAAACGTTTAGTTTGATCATAAAAAGTTACACAACCCGCAAAACGCGGTTCAACCCATAAACGCTGCTCAGCTCCCATCGACAACTGAGACAAAGGTTTCCAATCACACTTCTGACTACGTCAAAAATCAATACAAAAAAATAGCATCACTCGGATGTAATCAAAACGTTTCTATTTTGCCGATTCAAATCAGAAGACCGTTTTCATTATGTACACCCCGGTGGCGAAGCTTTCGAAGAAGTACTCGACTCACGAACTCACTTGAAAAATGTACAAAAATACCCAACACCGATTTTCCCACTCACACTCACGGCGGTAAGGCACATAATACGGCCAAAGATTGCGCCTCCATTGACTCATTTGTCCGGACGCTCAAAAACACGAGGTAGAATCACTGACTGTTCCTTATTCAATTTAAAATATTAAGACAAACTCCACAGAAAAGCAAACTTAGATTTGTCATTCAAGCAAATTGAACCATGGAAGCATTATTACGATGAAGTAAAGTGCCTCTGCGTAAAAATAGCCAGATAAAATACTTGTAGGTCGCTTATGTGCACCCTTGAAGAGACAACTCTATATCAAGGAAATAATACGAGTAATTCAATTATTTTCAATTCCCAGGGAATCAACTCCGTATCAATACCAGAAGTCACGTCATTTTAACAATTTTCACCAGAGAATTCGTCAATTTCCACTCGAAGATACGTTCAAAGCGACGATAATTGTTTGAAATGGTGCATATTTCTCATAATTTTATAAAAATGGGTAACTGATGAGAATTCATGAGTTTTCACCCAAATTTTCGTTGTCTGGAATTGTAGGGTAGTTTTACACGATGATTTCGAATCTGGAACGTTTCGGCGAGCGAGATACAGCAGACGAGAGATCTTGTCAGTTTGACAGACCTGGAATCTAGTGCGGATAGACTCTCAAAGCGGCGATAGCACCACGCTTCGCCAGCGAATCTGCGGCTGAGTTTCCAGAGTCACCTGAATGGCCTGGCGTCCACTCCTGAAAAAAAAAATTAGGAATGGGAGTCAAGAATAGATTTTGACGAATATTCCTGCTATATTCATGTGAAGTTGTTTTTCCTGGACCGATATTTGTAGCACAGGAAAACACACCGTTTCCACTCGAAGAATTTATCGCACAAACTTGATTGTGAAGAAATCCCGAAATAGATACAGCAAACTTATTCCAAGAATTATAATTCCTGGTGCCATCATTAATTTTCGAATATGATGATGAAGCATGAAGTGTATAAACAACATGCCATTTTAAATAACGATTTTATAAATTAACCACAAGGCAACCTATCAACAATTACTGTATGTTGAAATTCCCATAAGATGTTGGAAATACACAAGTGAAACCTAAACCCCCTCAAGGAAAAACCGAATGTCGAATCTTTGTCTGTTCCTGTCTGAGTTATCCCAAAAATAGTGCTATCTCAACCTCCCTCTAACTCGACGGTTCACCTCTCGAACCTCAGTAATAAATCAAATTTTTGAATACCAATTGGGCAATTTTACACTTTTTAATGTTCAGCATCGTGTAATATCCATTTATGCAGCATTTTGAGGCCTAAAATATCACCAATTTCTAATTCCTGTGATAATTAAAAAAAAATGTCGACCAAGAAACCTTATTTACCCAACTCGAAATTCCTTCTCCTGGTCTCTTGGAGTTCGAGAGTCTCGACTGTATTCGAAACAAAAACAAAATTTCGAACTCTTCTGAGAAACTTTCAGCATCGTGAAATGAGTGTACACTTCTGGCTGCAACACAAAAGCTCTCACTTCCCATTATGCACTATGCTGAAAAATGCCTTTAAATTTACAAAAATTTAAAACTTGTAACAATACGGGAGGATTTTTAAATTCTCAATATTCAACTACGCGTGTCGCTCGGACAGCCCTTGTACACAAGGAAATTACGAGTAATTTTCAAGAAAGCACGTAATTTGACCCAATAAGAAATTTGAAAAAAGTCTTTTCCCTCCCATGAGAAACCTTCAACGAAAATTCAATAAAAATTCGACTCACGAAGCGCACATCCATATGATCGCGGACTTCATCGATGGCTCGAATTTCCTTTTTATTCTCGACAGGTGTGCCCGCGGCTGTTCGCCAATTGTTGCGTTTCCATGTCGGCAACCATTGGGTGAGACAATTTACCGCATACCTCGAGTCAGTTCTGACCTCAAGCATATCCAAACCTGCGTTTCAAACAAATTGGAACACATATGGTTCTAAACAAAGATGGTTTAAACAATTTTTTTACCGGCTTCTCTTGCCACGTGGATCGCGTATAGCACAGCCAACAGTTCCGCTCTGTTATTCGTCCCTGGAATAGGCAGGGGTTCCGAAATGTTCCTGCAAAAATCATCAGTGTATACAGTATGATAGGGTACAGGATTCAATGAAACTCATTTTCAGAGGGACACGGTGCTCTTTACAGACCTCCTTACGGGAGTTTTTAGAAAAATTCGAACTGTTTTCCTGAAAATTCGGAAATGAAAGGTCTATCATCTCCAAAGAGCCGAAGGGAAAAATACAGGTACAGTACTTAAGTTTCTTTTACTTCAACTCGGTCAGGAGAATTCCTGCAATTCTGGTGGCTTCCCAAACTCACTTATTTTTTTGCTCCTATGGAATTCCACTTCGGTTTCACAGTACTGTACTCGCAATTTTACCCACTATAAGGATTAAAAAGAAAATAATACTGTACTTGGACTTGAAAAACAAATGAAAAACATTATCCAAGGAAATTACGACATTGATAATTTAGATTTTAGACTCATAATTCAGGAAATTACTGTATATCATAAATTTTCACCCCGGCAATATGTTGTAAAGCTACGTAAAACCAGGTAGAAATCGTGATATCATCCAATACGCAAGAGTAACTCCTTCGTTGACTATACTATAGCCTAGAGAAAGATTCAAAGCACTACAGGGTCTAAGTGCCATTTCAATCGGTACCCAACCAAAAGCCCCCCCTGCCTAAAGCCACCCTAGGTCAAAAGCCCCCCCACCACTTTCTTATAATTGGATGCAAGTTTCATAAAAGTGCTTGGTGGCCCTGAGAATGGCTATTTGGTTTCATTAGTCCTCAAAAGGACTGTTTAATAATCATCTTCAAAATTGCCTTCTGCTGCCTCTTCCTCATTGTTACAATGATGCTCTCCATCTCATTTTCTTCTAAACAGCTATTGTAGTATGCAATTTGACTGCCCTTCTGATTATTGATGATCTGAAGTGCACCAGCCATTAGACCAACAAGGTGAACTGTAGATTTTGCAGAAGTCAGCAAGTGATGATGCTTTGACATTATATTCAAAGAATCACTGATGACCACTGCAGGTGNTTTTGCAGAAGTCAGCAAGTGATGATGCTTTGACATTATATTCAAAGAATCACTGATGACCACTGCAGGTGAGGAATCCCTTTATATGCTCAACTTAAAAACATATTGATACTTGGCCTTGTGCTGGGCCTGCTGGTGAAAGGTGCAGCTTATCATCAAGAGTTACAAGAATACCTGTAATCCCCAATTTTTGAACCTAGGGGGGGGCTTTTGGCAGGGGGGCTTTTGACCTAGGGGGGCTTTAGGCAGGGGTTGCTTCCCAGGGGGGCTTTTGACCTAGGGGGGGCTTTCGGCAGGGGGGGCTTTTGGACTACACCCCTCTGATGTAACCTAGCCTGCAGAAAATTGCTGGCACTGCCTTGTAATGGATAAGAACCCTCTGCCAATGAAAGGCTAAAAGGCTCCCCTTTATTATTTTTCCACTTGAATCTTGAATATTATATTTAATTGAGTTTTATGCATACTTTTTTCAAAATTATGAGAAAAAATAAGGGTTCAATTGAAAGGAATGTATATAAAGGTTTGAAACTTTTGTGCAGTTTAATAGGCCAACATTACCCAATTTCAACCTAGATATCTTAAACCCCCCAAGTCAAATGCCTCTTTATGTCAATTTTTGAAAATCTTTCCACAAATGTATTCAATATTTAAACTGACCTTCATAACTAAAGATAATTTCAAACAAACCTCTCAATTTCAAAGTTTCTGGAGGCCTTGGGTTATTATTTTGGTGACTGCTGGAGAAAGATAAATTCATTAAGAAATGTACTTAATGTCCTCCAAAAGGAAGTAAGTGACTAAAACTGGACAAAATAACCCACGCCTTGAAGTTCAGCATCCTCTCAACTCAATTAGGAAGCTGTTGAAGACCCACAATATCACAAATTTGAACTTTCTGCAGTTCTGACCACACCCTCATCCTCCACCTCCAAGCAAAAGGGCTGGTTTCCCCAACTCAAAAACTTCACAAGTCTATTTTTTTGTCCCTTGCATTCTTATTTATTTATGAAGGCTTAGCAGAAAATGAGTCACTTACTTGTGAACATCTTAGACCCATTTAATTATTAAAAAAAAATCAGTTGCTCCCTTATATCACTCCCTGTTTAAATGGTGATGAGCTGATATGCAAATTTGTTGCATGGTTGAATTCTAAGGGTCATCATCTTATAAGTTTCTCTGACAAAATGTTTCAGTCCTTCAAC
Organism: Notodromas monacha; assembly: GCA_905338405.1. Lineage (NCBI taxonomy): Eukaryota > Metazoa > Arthropoda > Ostracoda > Podocopida > Cyprididae > Notodromas > Notodromas monacha. The sequence goes on from CAJPEX010001627.1 coordinate 23,642, forward strand.
CCCAGAAACCCATTAACATTCATTTAATGACTCTGGGGTGTTACACCATTCTTCGTATTCAGCATTGTACAAGATTCAAACATCAGTTAAACATATTCCATCCTGAGTGAAGCTGGTACTTTATTCCGAGAAAATAGGAGCACATGCCTTGAAATGTGATTGCATCAATTTCGAAATGAGACTGTAAATGGCCTAAGGTTAGTTGAATGGTTTAAAGCAGTGTTCCCCAACCTTTTTGAGCCTGCAGACTGGCAAATAGCCATACAATTTTTGGCGGACCTGGACTGGCAAATTTCCCAAACATTTTCTGCAGATGGGCAGTTTTGTAAAATTGTTGCAGACTTCAAAGTTTTGCTTGGAAGACTCTATGTTTGGCATTTGAAAAGTTTCTGTTTTTTTCTTCAAAAATTAAGATCCAATGACGAAGCAGCTGCATAGTGGAATGTTTTCAACAACAAGAATTAAAAAAAGGTGGGCTTGAAGAGGGCTTCTCAGACTGAAAAAATTACATTGATTTATTTCAGAATATGAATATTCAACTCGAAGAAAAGCCAACTTTTACTTTTTCTTCAGATTGATTTCAACTACCACTGTTTTTCCCAGATCTCAGATACAGCTAAAAGACTTCAGTGCTACTTTTTTGAATTTATTGTGCTGCAGAAAATTTCCCACAGAAAGATTTTCATCCACACAGAAAACATGCAGTGAGAATTCCTTCTTATGAAAATGTCATCAACTGTATAAATTGTATCTTAAATTATCGGATAAGTCTAACCCTTACTACTGCATATTTTGACAAGCCAGATTTAAATGAGAAGAAAACGTGAGCTTCTTATTTTTTATATGCGAACGAGAAAAGCAATCCAGAAAATCATTGTCATTTCGAACCAAAAACATGATGTCTGAGTTGATGAAATTTCATGCCTTGCTGATTCCGCTTTCAAAATGTGTGCGCATAATGACTCCAATTCTGACACTGTCAGGCCTTTTGTTTAAAGAAATACGATGTCAGAGAATGTTCGGAAATTCCTCTTTTGTCTCTCGACAAAAGAGTCAAGAGGACATCAAAGCAGCCACTCAACCTTACCCGGGATGAACACCGTACATGTGCGACGCATTATGCATAACCCCGGCCATTTTTCATAGTCATGCCGAAAAAAAAGGGGGAAGAGAAAATTGAGGTAGAAATCCATAAGAATGAGGTGAAGTGTCCCATGTTGGTGACACAATCCAATTTTCGCCAGGAACCCGGTATAGAAAACATACCTATACACGTATACACGCTTTCTTCCTGCAACGAACACCTCGACGTTGTTCCAGGCTCTACGTATTTTTTTTTTTTAATTTTTTCATTATATATTCACGAAGAAATTGCGGAAGCCCTTAAATTGCGTCGAGGTCCATGACACAAGACGGAGGACATCCTATTTGTTACATCGACTTTCCTGATAGCTTTCTGTTCTCGAGTTTTTCATTTATCTGTCAGGGGAAACAAGTGCGGAGAGGAAGTTTAACGGTTTTTAATTATGCAACTTGGAGAAAGAAATGTCTTCTTTTTTAATTACGACTGACAGGGAGTACTCGCTGGAGAAATGGGGCTTGGTTTCTGCGAGAAAAAAATTATCAAATTGCTGATGGTTCAAAATTGATCGGCGAAGACTGATTAAAATACTGCTGAGTCCTGACAGCTGGCTTCAAACCCGTAATTATAGTGCGAGACGCTACCAACAGATGACGCTAAACGTGAGTATACGCAATACCTTCTTCAATTAACCTCGCTAGATGAATCAGATTTCGAAATTTCTACGAATATATATTCATCATCAATAATTTCTTCTGCTCATGTAATATGAAGTTCCAATATCTAAGTTATTCTTCCTCCGAAATCAAATCTCTCGCCTTATTTCGAGCTTGAACTGTGGTTCGCATCCCTTTTTTTCGTGCCTCGATTTTGTGACTATTAAATTCAATGTTCGCAATGTCAATGTAATGAAGTTTACAACCTTGCGCAGTGTGATATGTGTGAATATAATGATGTCTCTTGGTCTTGCGAATGGGACGAAATTACTACTTCGGATTAAATTTATATTTTTAATGATTTATAAGTAATATATGCGTTGCTTAATTTCATCAATCGCTTGCCAAGTAATTATTTATTGCACAAGTCGAAGTTGTAGTAAAGGCGTAGTGTGACTTGAATTCACGCCGTAAATTTGCAGAATATTTGTTCTTCAACAGAAGAAATAATGATCGTTGAATTTTCATAATTATCTTCATCTAAGCATAACATAATTGTTTCGTTAATTTTTTATAATCTCATTTTCATGAGTCGTCACAGTGAAAAGAATATTCGAAAATAAATTACGGCATTTAAAGCGAGTCGGCAATTTTTGGATCGGAACACAAAGCCTTCAATGTCTGCCTATAGATTCAAAAATCAATGCTGTTTCTCAAGTATATTGACTTAAAATTGACGCACAATTTTTCCGATAATTGCTCTTTAAATAAAACAGAATCAATACATGTTCACGTAAAGATGAAGCTGTAAAAATGCACTAATAATGTTTCTCTCTTCGCCAACATGGACAAATAAAGGCTATATATACAGTAAGAGCATACGAATCCAATACGAGGGCAGCAGATCCCCAATCCCAGGACATTTTTTTTCCAACATAAAAAAAATCTTTCACAAAAAGAAAAAGAAAAAAATCTCACGACATGACGACACTCGTCGAATCGACCCAAGATTCACACTGAAGAAGAACCCCTCCCTCGCAGGCGGCTAAAAACCCTTGGCACCGACAAACCCCTGCGCGAACGACCCAGAACCCTCCTTTGATGCAAGGTCCGAACCCGTGTGGGTGTTGGCGACGAATGGGGGGTCTGCAACCTCTCCAATAAGAAGCTTCGGCTATACTTCACTTTGAAACAATTTGAAAATAAAAATGTAGGAAACACGCCTATCATTCTGAGAAAAAAATTGAATGAATATCTTATCGAGGCTGGGTCGAGAAATGTTCAGAAGCATCGGCAAGAATTCATCCTCAAAATTTCGAGGAAAAATAAAATGGGGTTTCGGTTGACGTACAGTATAATGAAAAGGTCCTCTTTTACAATAAGTAATTGTTTGGACGCATAGTGCGAAAGGCATCTGAAAAATGTTGACTAAAAAAGTTTCGACTTCATTCATGAAATATCTGGAAAAATTGAACATAATAGGGGTCAGTCCGACGCATATAAGAGGGATTTTCTTTTTCGTAAGAAGGGGGGTTTTTACGCACAAAAATTTTCCTTAATCTTTAAACTTTTCCACCTGTGCGTGCCCAAAATTTTCCTATTGCTCGGACGAAATCAATATTTATTCACAGATTCATATGTACCACCTAAATTTGGCAAAAAGCAAAAATTTTGCATAACACCGAACGAAATTTATCAAAAGGGCCCCCAAGTAGAAAGTCGATGATCCTAAATCGGACGATTCAAAATTAAAATGTTGTCACTGTCTTGCATTTGCATGAAGAAAGTTTGGCTCTATGTATACTAATTTCAATTGGAATTTTGTGCTCTTTTGTTTTAGCAACCCTGTTTCAAAGATCAAGTGCCATGAATCGTCAATTACTTTTTGATTAGATATAATAAAAAAAACTTATTTCATGATGTTTTTCTTAAGGTGGAGTGGAGCACAGTGAGGCATAATTTTTCAACATCAGACGAAATAGCTGATGCTTCCCTCAGATCAATTTTGTGTTTTTGCAGAATGCAGGAAATGGTCGCAAATCCACTGTAAATCCCTCGAAATATATCAAGAACTGATCCCGAACTTCTGACACGATAATTTATCCACTTGCTTCCGGGCGTCGAACTGTTCGAAAGATGATTAGCACTTCCGGATTAAGCTTGATCTATAATAGTTGGATCATTTGCACTGATTTACTCTCCGAAACTTGAGGACATTTCCGGATATCCGGTTATTTTTTTCACCGTTCTGAAATTTCCGGATGCTTAATTGTTCAAACGCCGGAAAATCGCAGACTGTGCAACATTATTACGATAGCTGGACGGATTTTGGTTGCAGACTTCGTCGTTTTATCCTGTATAAGCCTCAGCAGAAAGCTTCTCAAGCTTCTATGGAACACACTTTCCAGGAGAGAATCATCGCAGCTTTTTGATGTGGGTCTGTTTCACACCCACGTCATTTGCATGGAATGACAAATAAAAAATGGCTTTACTGATCATTTAGTACTCGCACGTGCCTGGTTTCTTGATTTGAAGTTCTAAAAAAGCGATGCATTTCCGCGGGAGCTTCTTTATTGCAGAGCTGTTATTTTTAGGTGCATATATTTGTATCAATGACGTCTTTTCTCCTATTATTTTATCATAACTTATTCGAGGTCAGTCGTGTAATTATTTTGGTGACTTACTTGTATTTTATTCATGCACTTGAAAGCTTGACCGGGAGTCTTGAGACTCTCGACTCTCAAAAGGGCTGTGCAAAAATCATTGGACGTAAATGTCAAGTGCACACTGACGTGCTTGAAAAGGGAAACAGAAATAAGATAAACGTACGAAAATAAAAAATAAGCAGAGAATCATTTCTGATCATATGTGTGCTTCTTGAAATCACCCTTATTTTCTTTGGCAGACATTTTTGTCGTGTAAATTTTTACGAAAAACTCGTGAAATTGTTCTTAAAGATTATTAACTCTTTTTAAAATAATTACCGTATTTGGAAGCCCAAAAGATGTAAGATTACAGTAACTTGATAAAAAAAAATTTGAATACAAAATTGTCATCAGTTTTTTTTTAAACAGCAGATTAAAATGGAAAGAACCCCAACAACGAAAAATCGCCAAAAAGATTTCCTTCTGGATTTTGTACTTTTGGAAGTTATTGTTTTATATGCCATTCATCACACTGATGATGTGCGAACTGACTTCAGTTACTCTGTTTTTTTTTTCAAAAGAAATTTCGTTCATGGATAAAATGGCTGAGAAATAAAAAATAAATGGTTTCCTGATTTACTGCCATTCTGCCATGATCTCAAAATAAAATTAACTTTAAATTATTCAATTTATAAAATGAAGCTGAACGGCATGCCTGAATTTTCTTAGATACCTCGTTTTGCGGAAAAACGGCAAAGGCCATCATGTGCCGAAATTCTGAAGACGATTCTCGGTTGCTTTTTTTTGCCATGAGGAGTCGATTTTTTTTTTTTTTTTGAAAACCACTGTCGTGGTAATTTTTTCGGATAAGTGAATGTTACAGTTTCACACCAATGAGCCGACAAACGGCAGCAGAAGGAAACCATTATAAACGCCATTAGAATGCGTCAAGATTTCAAGGAGCTGACGTTGCTACGATAAGCTTTCTTTGCGATTTTATTTTCGAGCAACAACAACAAAAAAAGTTAAGCCCTTCGGTCGCTGGAACGAAAACAAATCAGCAGTAGTCACGTATATAGAACATATTCAGGCATCCGGTTTCAGTTCAAGTTTCTGTGCGAACTGCACCAGACAATTATATACAACTGTGGCCTATAACGAAGTTAGTTTTTTTTTTTACTAATTTCTCCAAACCAGATGGACAGCTTTCCAGTCAAAGCTGCATTTGCAGTAGTGTACCTCACGTCAGTTTTTTTCGGGAACTTGAAGGCGGATCTGCACGGTCAGTATGAAAAGTTATCCGTTTACTCAAAATATATTAATACAATTGTTTTTTAAGGATTTTAGCTCCCATTTTCCAGAATGAATTTCGAAAAAAAAAAATGTCTTCACACTGCTGCAAGCTTAAAATCCCTGCTATTTTTGGCACTTTTTCTTGTTGGACTGCTAGAAAATGCAATACAGTACTGTACTGCATTTTTGGTACCGCGCGTTATTCATCAATTAAAATTTTAAAGTAATGTGTTTCTTCATCGGTAATAAACGTATACGTTTGAAGCCGCTTTAGAACTTTTAAAAAATAATTGAGTAAATGTAAAATACAAAATTTCGTCCATGGCAATATTTTGATGCAGAAAATTTATTTTCTCCTATTAACGCAGATCTAAATTCTGTGGTCATACTTCGATAAATTTCGCAGCTTTATTCTTTCTCATCTGATCATGTATTCTCTGCTCGAAAACTTTTTCTGGAATTGAGATATTGTTTCAGAGAAAATAATCAACATTACGTATGATATAGTGATATCTTCAAAACACAATAAATGCTTAGAATATTGAGGACACTACATGTATATAATTAAATAAATAAATAGATAAATAAAAATTAAAAATTAAAAATATATACATGTATATTGAATATAGACACTGTGCATAGTTTTTCATGAAATACATGGGCTTTTCATTTTAAAAAAAGAACGTAGCTTGACGATCATATTTTGAGGTTATTTCGAAAGAATAGTTCATTTACAGTACATTACAGTGTGTAGTGCTCTCATGTGAATAAGTGTTCGAACTAAACTATCGATGAATGGAAGGAGAAAGGCCCCATTTTTGAAGATTGAGAGCGACATCTACTGCTCAAAGTCGAAACAGTCAGTTCTTCTTTCCATTTGCGGCACCTACTGTCGCACTTCTACAGTTGATCTCCAAAACAATTGCTTTTGGTTTAATTCCGCAGTGACAGAATCAAATTTGTCGTCGACTCCTGGAAATATCTTTGACGAACCCGTTTACAATCTAACATTCAACAATGACGAAAAAAATGTGACTTCCGGCAGCCAATATTCGACCCTGCTGCAAAATTTAATCGGACCATATCAGCAAAAATCGGAAGCGGAGTCGGATAATGATCAGAAAACAGAAGAAGTTCATCTTTCAAGCGTCATCAGCACAGGATCCCATTCAAAATATACGACAACCACGACTGATTCGACGATTATCATGAATGGAACCACATTAAATTCAAACGTCGGACGAATTTTCGCAGCTGCAGACAATAATAGCACAAGGAGGAAACGACGCCACGCGAAACAGTCACGTTTGCCTCTTCATTCTCATTCGCAAAACCGACTTTGGATTGACTCGAAATCATTGGATTTGTTGGAAGACGTTTCAAAGCAATTGGCAGTCATCGAGGCTATGCAAATGCCCACGAACGGAATCTTGGAATCCACAGACGAACGCGGCAAGCCTTGGAACCCTGTAGAGGAGCAAGAAGGGTTGCTTGAAGGGTTGGAAAGGCTGCGAAATTTGTTGATTATCAAAAGGATGGTTCGCCAAATCGTGGAACGCAAGAAAAACAGCGTTTTGGGTTCACGTCGTCAGCCTTTGGATAGCGGAGCAAAAATCATTGCTAAAAAAATTATCCTCGGACGACCTGCAAAAAGGGACACTCGGCTAGTCGGGTCTGAGGATGCTAAGATCATGTAAGTGAACATGTAAGAAAATGTAAATGAGTTCTCATGGTATTTTTTGCTAGTAAAATTCTTCAATTATAAAACTTATTACGGATTATCCATTTTTCTTTAATGCCCCGCGACAGAAAAGCCATTAAAAAATTTAAATAAATCTTTATAACAAATTTTCAAGATTCATTGCAACAAATTGATTTTTGGTATTTTTTTCTTGTGCTTTAATTAAAGTGGGGTCTTTCTTGACTGACAAGCACATCTTTTCCAGAGTAATTCCACTTAACTTAAATGATTATATGTTGTGCTAGAACAACTGCAATCCCCTTTTTAAGGAAATTTTCTGTGTTCGCAAAAAAATCGAAGAAAAGTGTATACTTGAATGATGTTTTCCCTGATTTCTAAACAAAATCTAAATTTCCTTTGTGATCTGGTTGCAACCAATTTGGTGATATTTAATATAATTTAACAGAAGATAAAGTATAATAAATCTTCTAATTATTTCCCCAAATTTTTCGATGCTCGTAACTTCCAACAGCAAACAGAATTGTGGCAAAAAGGGAATGGGAAACTGAATTTGCAACACCCTTGTTCTAAGTGGTTCACACGAATCTTTGGAAACTTTTCTAGTCTTGGACTTTGACCCACTTTTCAATGAAACATTTTTTTAATTGGTGAAATTGAGATGAGCAAATACTTTTTAACGTGGCGTGCCATTTAATGACGTATATTTCATGACCGTTGCTCAAACTTCAGATTTTCCAGATTGACACACAGAGATAATTGAGTGGACATTTTAGCATCAAACTCTGTGCTGGAATTATAGGTTCGCCGGCCATACTTGCATGTTGTAAAATTTGCAGCTATTCTACTTCCTTCCAAATATTGAAAAAAGCAAGACTTAAATAGTAAAAGTGTCATCGAGCATATAATGTACAACCGCCATTTTTCAATAAAAAATGTAACTTTTTAGCGTTGAAAATTACGAGTTTACAATTGTTGTGATATGTGAATTGCTGAGCAAGAGTGCAAGAGTTTCTCCAATTAAGGAGAATGCATGAGTGACTTCAATTAAAAATAATGTACTGTACTGCACTTCATTATGAAATATAAAAAGTGCATTAGCAAATGTGCAGCAAGGAATGCCTTTCAAGTCCATTTGACGATTTAATTTTGAAAGGTTTTGAGGATCCTGGCTGAGAAATAATGTATGACGTCACTTGTTGCAATCAAAGATTATCAAAGCTGTAAGGTACAGTATAAGCAATTAAAGATTAATTTCAAAGCATAGACAAAACTTTTGAACGGCCCTTTGTGCCCTGCAACACGGCCCTGACCTTCATTATTTTTCGAAAAGCCTGAAGAAGATTGCGGTTCAGTAAATATACTTAACCTGCATTTTCCCTTATTGTTTCACCACAGCATAAATTAAAAAAGACAAAATTGAAGGTACACACGTCTTACTGTCCGATTAAGTTGCCATGACTCATAAATACAGAACATGCACTCTGAACTTCCACGTACCGCGAATTCCCGTGATTATCGTCTGGAAAATTTGCTAATTTAGTAAAATGGACGCATATTTTCTGTCACGTATATCAGGTCCCATTCATCTTTCATTCCGGCTGAAGATGCATCGCGCAGTTATTATGAAGCGGGACACGACGGAAATGACGATGAAGTAATGCTTACGGAGGCCCAGCGGTTATTATTGGAAGAATCTCCACAGGTGGAAGCGTTTCATCCGCGAGACATCTTCCTTCAAAAATTGCACAGCGCTGAAAAAGAAAAGCTAGTCGACCAGGCGAGAGAAATGCATCAAGGAGCGCCAGTTAATGGCCCAGTTTACGATTTTGAGCGGCAGGATTGGAATCTGTTGAAGCCGAAAAGATGCTGGCCGGAAGTGGATGAAATGGGAGGCACGGGACTTACTCAGCATCATGAGATTTCCGAGCGAATGAACAAGTTGAATCGACTTGCCAGACTGTCCAAGAAAATCAGTCAAGTCATGACGAAGGATAAGAGTAAGAACAAGGGAGCAACAATGGCGGAGGTAGACGAACATCATGCGAGGCACTTCGAAGAAAGTTTCTGGCCCAGGAATGCGGCACTTCAAAGTGGGGATGGTCGAGCTTATCATGGGACAAGCTGGACAAGTGATGAAATTGAAAACAAAAATTTGCCTGATGTTCACCCAGTGGCGACCGTTAATTTCTGGGAGCACAACTTCAAGGGTTTGATGCCTCCCCTTGTCGGAATGAATCCTTTCGTTGAACGTGGGATAAAGAAAAATGGTGTGTGATTTGTTGTTGTTGAATGAAATGAAGCCTCAAGAGTCCGGAAGCATTATGCAGCACTGTTTTTTATTCAGCTTTCATGGAGAATCTCATGCAGGATGCTGTTGTTTCGTGTTACAGTTTAATATTCCGCCAAAAATATATTAGCCGCTCCCCTTAGTCATTTGCCTTCAAAATTAAGGCACATCCTTCACATTTGGCTGCGGAAGTACTTCAGGAAGGTAATCTTTTCAGCAGATACGTTAATATACGAGGGTTCTAACAAAAGTTCTCGGAATGAAAATGAAGATGGCGTCTAATCGAGTTGGAAAAAAATTATTCTTTAGGGCAACCATATTCTTTGGCACAAAAAAAAAAATCAGCCCAGTTTGACAATTTTACCCTGAAGAATAATTTTTTTCCAGCTCGATTAGACGCCATCTTCATTTTCATTCTGAGAACTTTTGTTAGAACCCTCGTAGTATAGATTTTACGGATGAACAAGAAACCAATGTACAGTATTCAGTATATGTTTTCATTTATTCGGAATTATATGTATATTAGTACAGTATATATTGTATATTTTACATGGGAATTATTTTGAAAAATCTCAAGAATAGGGATATAAAATGATTGAGGCTCGCATTAAGTCGCACTATTTTGGGTGGCAAAAAGTTTTGAGAGACAGAAGTCACCCAAAATCTGAGAATCTTGCTTCAATTGCGCAGATGTACGGAGAAGAACGACACCTAGTGACTATAAGTCATGCTACGAAGTGCAAGCATGTCGTTCATATCACCCTCATACATGTATCACGGTACTGTACCGCCTTGCAATTGTATGTTAGGTGTTCTGGTAAGGTACAACTGAAGCGTGCCAGCTCACCCGAAATTCGCCGCAAATTTGAGGCAATAAGTGATCGAATGATCATGTAATTGCTTGTTGAATTGATCGATCAGACCCAGTGATGCCTGTCGTGCGTAATGAGAAGGTCGAATTTTTGGCGGAACCGTCGTGAAATGCTTGGGTAGATCAGTGAGCAGGAATGTGAAGGCTGAAAGTTAGTACAACATTGGTCTGCATTGTGAGCGATCTGTTCCGAACATTTTCTTATCTATTCAACTGTAATTCGATATCTTATTCACAAATTAGATCAACGGCGTGGGAGTGTATTTGGGTCAAGATTCGCGCGTTGAGGGAAACGACGTGATTCTGACCGGCGCCGATCACCTGAACTTTCTTACGCCGCTAAAGTGAAATTAAAGTCGTTCTGGAAACCTCTCCGTTGGACAGGCTCGCCTGCACCCCGTCAAAATGTCGGGTGAAGGTGATGAAACTTGGCAAAAGGGCGAAGATGTGGACGATATGGACAGCAAATTCCCCCGTTTGAATGTCAACGCCAAACCGTTCATTCCAAATATAAATGCTCCTGAATTTGTGCCTTCTTTCGGTGTCGAGTCCGAATCCAACCAAGTGAACAACGGTACTACCACATCAGCAACAGGTGATCAGAATGATCCATCCCCAGGATCGCCTCCAAGGTGTAAGTAACGTATCAATAGGTCGAGATTGATCTCGTGTTAGTCGTATCGCGCCATATCAGTCTAAATATCGACGTTTTCTTCTCTATATTACTCTAAAACATTTCGGAGAATTGTGTAATGATGTGAAAACCTTTTTCGTGCACTATATCCAGCTGGTGAACCGGCTGATTCCTGGGAGGACAGTGCATATGCTGAAGGAGGTGCCGATGAAGATGGAGATATTGATGAAGTTGAAGACGAAGAAGAAGATGATGACGAAGATGAAGCCGATGAAGAGGGGGATGGCAAACCTCGCTCGAAAAAGAAACGTCCCCCCAAAGACGAAGCTGCCTCGAAGAAAGAACACGTGAACGTGGTTTTCATAGGACACGTTGATGCCGGCAAATCCACGATCGGTGGACAAATTATGTACCTTACGGGAATGGTGGATAAGCGAACGCTTGAGAAGTATGAGCGTGAAGCAAAAGAGAAAAACAGGGAAACCTGGTACCTCTCATGGGCGCTCGATACTAATCTTGAAGGTAAACTTCCTTTTATCTGGGATTATATTTCGTTGATCATCATGATTTCGTCCTTCATTTTCAGAGCGGGAAAAGGGGAAGACAGTAGAAGTGGGTCGGGCGTTTTTCGAAACTGAGAAGAAGCACTTCACCATACTGGACGCGCCGGGTCATAGAAGTTTTGTGCCTAACATGATCGGAGGCGCATCCCAAGCGGATCTTGCCGTTTTGGTTATCTCCGCCCGTAAAGGAGAGTTTGAGACAGGGTTTGACAGAGGTGGTCAAACGCGAGAGCACGCCATGTTGGCGAAAACTGCTGGTGTTAGGCATCTTGTTGTTCTGGTGAACAAGATGGATGATCCCACTGTCGAGTGGTCGGAAGCACGGTTCGTTCCCAAATTTTGATCCATCCATTTTTTCCCTCAACGTGGAAATCCGTACCTTTTAACTGATTCCACTCTGAATCTGTTACTATGGTTTTAATCGCCAAATGAAGGCCAGGTTTTGATCTCCGTCAAGTTGAATTTAACAATTGTTTGATGAGAGGAGGTGAATTTGCCAGTTAAGTAAAGGTCAGTCCAGTGAGGAAGTACGAAGATAATCTTCCGAAAATTTTAGTTATTCAACAGTTTCTGTTTCCTCGTATTGAATCTATTTTCGTTTGTTGTTCAGGTTCAATGAATGCCGTGACAAGCTCATCCCTTATTTGAAGAAATGCGGATTTAACCCGAAAACGGATCTTACGTTCATGCCTTGTTCAGGATTGGCCGGAACCTTTTTGAAGGACCCAGCAGACGATAAACTTTGTCCATGGTATCGGTATGTATTGTGCGATTGTTGGTTTAATTGAGAAACTGAAAATCGTCCGTTTTCGTTCCGTTTTTATTTTCTTCTACGATTAGCGACTTTCTTTTTCATATCGGACCAATCTGAACAAGCTAATTATTATACATTTTCCGAATGCGTTTACATTCCTGACGTACGGTGGATTTTTCTATTGCAAACTTAACCACCGTGTTTACTCACACACTCCGCGCATCGATTCTCCGCGATTCCGTGTCATACACAAAAACGATTGTGCATGTCATGCGAAAGTCGCGTTGATGGAATTCGCAGGAAATTTTCCCGATTTTTTGAAACAAATAATGTGAGTCTTTTATAATACCAGAAAACTGTTAGTTTGTATCGACTGATTCGATTAATTTTGAGTACTGTAATCAAAACACTGCCAGAAGAGGCTCAACTATGTTTCGCAGTGTTATATTAATGTGGTATTGCTTGGCGCTTGTAAAATTCTTTGTTTGTCGTTTTCTTCAGGGGGCCGTGTTTCATCGAATATATAGATAGCATGCCTTCGATGCACCGAAACGCAGATGGCCCATTTATCTTACCGGTAGTTGACAAATACAAGGATATGGGTACGATTATTCTTGGGAAAGTTGAAAGCGGGGGCTGCAGCAAAGGGCAGTCACTTCTTTTGATGCCGAATCGGGTGAGTGTTGAAGCTGACGATGTTGTGCAAAGGAATGTTACAGATTTTGTTGACTTTGTTCTTAATTTGTTAGACACAAGTGATCGTCGATCAATTATGGTCGGATGATTACGAGGTTACCCGAGTATCAGTCGGCGAAAACGTCAAAATCAAGCTTAAAGGAATTGAAGAAGATGATGTCTCCCCTGGTTTCGTTCTTTGTGATGCCAATTCGCCTTGCACCACAGGTCGGATCTTTGATGCTCAGGTGAGATATTGTGTCAACATTATCACCCGTCCTTCTTTTCTCGCGTTTCCTTGCAAATAAGTTCCCGCGAAATCATCGGTTTTGAACGGAGCCCCTGTGAAAATTTAAAGCGTAATATTTTTTACAGGATGCACGAAAAGTTCTACATTATATTTCTCACAGGGGAAAATGTGAAAAGTTTTGTGGATTGTCGATTCATTTTTTTATTCTGCTGCATTCCGTTTTTTTCTTGCCGTCTCTTGAGATTAAAGACCATTTTCAACTCGCCAATAATCTGATGCATTTTGTTCCTTTAATTATTAAAGTGTACATCCTGGAGTAGAGTACAGTATAGCACTTTTAAACTTACAGAATTATGCAGATGAAATTCGACCGTTTGCGGAATGTATAAGGTGCGATTCCCTTATTATGAGTTGTGACGTTTTCCTAAATTTTGTCAATTTCGATTCGCTTTCGCAGATCGTGATATTGGAGCACAAAAGTATCATCTGTGCCGGATATTCTGCAGTTTGCCACATTCACTCAGTCGCAGAGGAAGTGACTGTAAAGGTAAGTTTCATTCGGAAACACGTATAGGAAATATAATTTATGATGAATATATCTCGAAAGTGTCAGCGCTTCCCTTTCCGATTTTAAAATTTTATATGCGTTATGCCACTGAAAAGAGTTCCGCGTGAAATTAATTTTTTACTGTGACGACGCTTTCCTGCCCTTTTCTTTTAATTAGTTTATGTGTGAAATGTAAATTATGCTGTCGGTGAGAAGTGTTCCTTTTTTAATTTACCCGTATTTGTTCATGCAGCTGTGTGATTGCAAGTTCGTGGTTCCGTGAAGAACACTTCCGCGCGTGGTTGTGAATCTTGATGTCCCCGTATTTATTTATTTATGATCTTTATCTTAGGCCCTGATTTGCACCATAGACAAGAAGACAGGAGAGAAATCTACGATACGTCCGCGTTTTGTTAAGCAAGACCAAATTGTTATAATGCGTCTTGAAGCTGCTGGCGTCATTTGTTTGGAAAAGTTCAGTTCTTTCCCGCAACTTGGGCGTTTTGCACTGAGAGACGAAGGTGAGTTTATATTTCCGAATGATCATCGTTGAATTATTTAGTCCGTTTGATGAATTTTTCCCGATGTTTGGATATTGTATTACGTTTAGTTTTTGAATGGCGGGTTTCTGGGTTAGTTGATTACATGTGTATGCGTATCGTTCATCGCGCCAAAGACAACGTACAGTACTTGGATATCACGTGCAAGGTGGCGAAGCTGCGGCTTGTTTTCATATGTCACCGGAAAGCTTCTCTGTTCAACGTTTGGCTGTGATTTAGATTTGTTAAATTCGCTAAATTTGGTTTTCATTCTGGCCAGCAATAATTGTCAGTCGTGTCCCTCCCCTCGTTTGATTTGTGTTGAGTTGAGAAGAAAGCCTATTTTCGCGAAGTAAATTAAAATGTGATGAGTTCCTGTCCACGTAGAGGAGTTCCCTCGGCACAACACCGAGGAAGTGGGGTTTTTTTTCCACCTTTAAATGTTCGATATATTTTGGGCAGTCTAATTGCTACGGAATATAGCGACTAATTCAAAAATTTCAGTGACTGTGTCCCAGATCTTATGACCGTGAAACAACTTAAAAAACATTTTGGCAATTCTGTGTTTCACTCGTATGGTGTACGTTGGCTTCGCCGCATTGTGGTCACCGTAAAATATCAGTTGAGGAAGATATACAAACGAGGACTGTAGCTGCAGAAAATACGTAGCAAATTAAGTGTGAGGCTTTTTTCATTATTTGTTATTTATTTTACGATGGCTTCGAAAATTCTGACTCAGAAACTTGGGTGCGGAGTGAACATTATTGCATGGAACTTTTAAAACGCTTGAACCATTTCGCGGACTTTTTCAGTTGACCGATACTTTTCTAAGCTTTGAGGTTTTTCTCTTTCTCTGAACGCAACGTTCTCTTCGTCATTGCATAGTGCTGTCGAAGCTAGTTGATTGATTCCCATTTGAAGAAATTGTGTCTTTTCGCAGGAAAAAGCGTGGCTATCGGAAAAATCCTGAAGGTTATCGAGTGAAAAGCCGTGGTCCATCAAGAAAAAGGAGTAGCTTGCTTTTTTTTCGGATCAAGCTGCAGAAAAGGAAGCAAGCTTCGGGATGGAGCCCGACGATTCGTGTGACTGAGACCTCTCACGTTCCGCTCGCTTGTTCGGAAGGAGCGCAGCTCCAACTTGGATTCGCCTCTTCTCTTCTTCACCGCGTTCAGAGTTTTTCTCGGCTGCGCATCCTTCATCGTCTCGATCTTTTCATTCAATCATCTTTTGTCTCCCGCATTTCTCGATCTTTCAAGATTTTTTTCAATTCATTGTTCGAGGGCCAATTTTTCCAGCAACGCTCCTGTAAGTACGTGCGCAGTTGGGTTTTCAGGCAAAAATATATAATCCTGAATACAGCTCGGCGTATACGTGACTTGCAGGAGCGATAAAAAAATGAGAACTGGTGGTTCTTAAACATTGAAATGGCAGACTCAATTTGAGTCTGTCGAAGCTAATCATTGCTGCTTTTTTGGTGAGCATTGGAATACCATATTTTTGTTTGCTGCGTGACGAAGCCGTTAATATCCTCCATACGGCAGGAATGAGTTGTTGTTTTTTTTTTCTCTTGCATTTGTCGAGGTTATAGACACTGGGTAAGGGTTCTCTCTTTTTTTTTTCAATTGTTTCTTCTTCCTGAGGCTGGGTCGATGTGGGATGCGAAAGAATGAGGAGAAATCCATCGTCTCAAGCGATCAGCGGTGCTCTTGAACTGCCTAATTGCTTCCGTTTTTTTTTTCAAATTCCGTTCTTGTTCCTTGGCCGACTCCGATGCAGGATTTTATTCGACAGCACTTCGTAGGTCAATCATGAAAAATTCATTGATACGAGATGGGGCCTGATTCCTACGTGCAGTGCGATTTAAAAAAAAAAAATTGTCGCGAGGTATGTCAAGCAAACGTCAGTCAGTTTGGATCATCGGGTAATTTCAAAGGGTTTTCGGTTTTGAATCAGTTTTCAAGATTTTCCTTTTTCGAGTGTTCCGAAAACTTGGCCAAAACCTTCTCGTGAGTCCCTGCAATCATTGTTTGAAAAATGCGCAAATTACTATTTCAGGTCTTGAATGGAGAAAGTGGCAAGATCGTGTTTGAAAGCGTAAATCTCTGGATCAAAAGAGTTGATTAATCTGTTCAAATAAGAAGGATAATATATTTTGAACTGAGAAAAATTAACTGATGTGAAATTTTTGAGCGACTATTTTTACATATTTGCATGCACTGCGTGTAGAAATCAGACGACCTCGGATGGAAAAACTGCCCGTAGAACAGTGTACACAAGATCAGCTTGAATATTATTTTCCCTAAATATACATTTTCTTTAAATATTTATTGAATATGTATTTTCATATGTTTTGGAACACCGTCACCGCCCAGGTAGTCAATGACCGTATTTTATTTTTTCTGCAGATTTACCATGGTAGTGAAATCGCAACCGTGATCGATTCCATTTGCACATCCTTCTACAGGAAATGAAACCGAAATAATGGATCTATTCCCGAAGAAGGTATTCGTTCATGCGATTCTAGAACGGAAATCGATCATCAGTGTAATATATTTCGTCACGATCACCCTTTCTATCGTAACTGTTCTGATACCATGTAAAATGCTATTTTTGACCATTTTACTATCGGATCGGTAATAATCGTGATGCGTTGGAATTTGAATAAATTTGCTTTGTACTTGAAACAGATATGAAGCTGTTAATGTCCATTCCAGAATTTTGAGTATAAATTTTTAAAATTTCCGATGAGGGCCAGTTTGTATCAGTAATCCTTAAAAATCACGATTGCCCTCAAGAGAGAAAAACGCTGTGGCATGACTTCGCTCGTGCAGAACTGTTATACGAATGCGATGAAATTGCACGTTTTTTTTTTCATTTTCTGGTGGATATACTCTGTTCAACATCAGGAACTAAAAACTACGGCTTTTGTAAAATATCTGGCGGATGGTCCCATCACTTTATACCAATTTAGACGTTCTTCTTAAATTTGTTTTTACACTGCAGTATTGATTTGCACAGGGAAAATTTTTCTTGTTTGACATCATTTGCATGAGGAGACATTTACCATGAAGCGTCGAAGTCTGTTAAGGGCAAGAAAAGGGAGTTGAACAGCTATGTGCTTCGAAACGATATTCACGCGATGGTTACCTGTCGAGTGATTTTTTCCCAGTTTTCCTGCAGGTTCTTGAAAGATTGATGGCATCCTGTCCGGGATGCGTGACGGCAGTGTCGAGCATATGCAGCGCTCGTGATTGATGTACCCGTGTGTTCCATTCCGCGCTGTAGTTTCTGGCTGCCGAATTACTCTTGCCTTGGGCTTCGGTGGAAAAGCATTTCAACTATCCGTTCGGAATCCGAAGTATATCATCAGGTTAGTTGAAAGTGAAAATTCACGTTGCTTCCGGATCGTAAATATCAGAAAATCGATTGTTCACTTTTGTTCCACTCCTGATATTCGTGAAAACGTTATTTGAAGACTAAAGAAAATAAACCCCGATAAACGGTTGTCAGGAAGCACAGTAATATTGAATCCCGTGATATATTTATCGCACATGTTCAGGAAGTTTTTTGTGCAATATATCCATGAATTGATGGTTGCTTTCTTCTATAAACTCGTCATTGTTTAATAATCTTCGAAGAAATACAGGAGTACCTTACATTCATTTATGCCTCCTCCTGAGTTTCGACCCACTGTAAGTATCGGAAATGCGGTATTCTCTATTCAGATTGTGAAAATGTTTCTCTTACCTTCGCGGTATTTTTTTCTAGATACGTGAGTCTTTGCTCAGTAAGCTTTTATTTTTTATCCATTTCATTTACGTTGATCTTATTTTGTGCGCCGCCCATATTTGAATTCATCTTCGATGTAATTGTATCTACTGTATATTTATGGTTGTTCCATTACCGCGAAAGTTCTATTATTGTTCAACTGCGGTTCGCAGAAATGGAAAAAACCCAAGCACACAAATTATTATATTTTCTTATTTTGAATAAAATTTCATTGCATCTTCTTCCACTGCAGGGCCAACATTATGGGAGCTTCTGGTGACGGCTGGGTGCCGAGACCTTTGGTGGTTTGCGGCCCATCTGGTGCAGGAAAATCCACACTTATCAAGAACCTCATGGAAGACTTCAACGGCCTGATTGGATTCTCTGTATCTCATACAACTCGTTCGCCGAGGCCGGTAAGTTTATTTTTCGTGCAGCGTTTCTTTACACTAGAACTTTTCTACCTTCGTTCCATTTGGGGCTCCAGAAAAATGAATTTTCAAGGCGGAGAATCTTCAGGATTACCATGTGGCTGGCAAAAGAATAAAATTTAGGAATACATACATAAGTAGTGTATTTTTGCGTCACGCACGAATTAAACGTATTTCTGTAGCTCAATTATCTACAGATTCAGTTTCATTCCTCTTTTTTGTTAGTTTTGACGGGGCCGTGGAACCCTTGAAAAACAAACGAGCAAAACCAAGTTCTAGAATCTCGGTCGTACGCGTTTAATAATCTAACCCGTGGTTTGCACTGAAAGGTGGGCATTTTTTGTCGAACTTCGGAATGATGAGTTTCGATACTATACGTACAGCAGTTCTGAATGAAAAACTTTCATTAGTGGGCTCAGTGTTAATGACATTTTTTTAGATGTTCATGTTTAATTATCAGCGCACACATTTTTTCACCAGGGGGAAACCAATGGAGTGGAATATCACTTCGTTTCAGTGGAGGAAATGGAGGAGAGCGTGAACCGTGGAGAATTCATAGAAACTGCAATTTTTGCTGCGAACAGATACGGCACCAGGTCAGTATCATGAATCATGTAAAAATAAAAATGTTCCACTTCCGAAAGGATCAACTTGAGGTTTAGCATGCAATTGCAATTTTCTTGTTCTAATAACTTCATTCTGAGTTTTGGGAGAAAACATCCTCTCATGCAAACAATTCCAATGTAAACGCTGGGAATTCTTACGTTGCTTTATTTTGTACTGTGCTGTAGTATCATTGGCTACAGTAGTAAACTGCGCGTATTTAAATGGCGGACTAAATTTCCATCGATTTCCAACTTTCTCATCGAGTTGAATCGTTCTACACACATTCATTGCCGTTCATTCCTAACCGAATTGTGGGGCATGTTTTCATTTAGAATGGTTTACTTGGACTATCGAGGGCATGGTTTTTTTTTTGATTTTGTCCCTGAGAAAGGAGAACCGCTTAAATTTCCTTAGTGTTCGAATTGAAGTCATCAATTTTTTTCTTTCAGCGAATTCATCTGGAAACTTATTTTTTTATTTTAAACCTAATTCTGATTTTACTGCTGAGATCGTGATGATTGTAAAGTCGGGGAAATGGTCGAATTCACTGGCACTTCTATGATAAATTTTCTTTGCGAATGAGCAGCAAAGCAGCGGTACATTCGGTGCTCAGTTGCGGAAAACTGTGTCTGCTCGACATAGACATCCAAGGTGCGAAGCAACTGAAATTAGTTGCGGACGAATTCGTTCCTCCGCCAGCATTCGTCTTCATAAGTCCGCCGTCTCTGGAGACCCTGGAAAAGCGTCTCCGCAGCCGCGGGACGGACTCGGACGACGCCATCGAACGCCGCCTCGCCGTGGCTCGTGCAGAAATGGACTATGGGACAGAACCCGGTAACTTTGACCTCCTGGTGGTGAACGACGACTTGGAGACTGCTTACGAAGAATTTAAGGAGTTTGTTTTTACTCTCTTACCTCAATGAGTTGGGTGTGACGATTGTCGGGAGGACATATTAATTGGACGCAGGGGCTCACGTGTGTGGTTAATTGCACTGTGGTTCCTGGTTGTTTCTGTTGTTGATCCTCACCGCACCGGCTTGGCCTATCTGCCTCAGTGTCTACTTGAAAAGTATTCCCATAGCTGTGCTGTTCCGCGTTCCAGTTGTGCGAAGAATCTATAGTTTGAGAAATTGGGCTTTTTATTCTGGCGGGGATTTGTAGGAAAGATATTGTTTTGGAAAGCAAAAAGGTTTTCACGTTTTGGAAACACTGTTGTGCAGTGCTGTAATTTTATCTACGCTTATGTTTGTACATGCTATTGCTCGTTGATAGGAAATGAGCGACAAATTCGTGAATCATTCGAAGTCACGCATAAATTTCTTCCTTTATGCCAGGTCGTTGCGGAAAACTTGAACCATTGCGATAACACTAATTTTCGCTTGAATCCCTCTAATGACATGCATTATTTTTAGCATGGCTTGATTAACTCTACGTTTTTTGTTCCTCTGTATCTCAAGTATTGCTCATACGTTTTTCAGTTGCTGCCGAGTAGAATAATTGTTGATGTCCTCGAGTTGTAATGCTTCTGTTGCATATTCGTCCAGTCAATTAGTAGTACAAAAAGAAATCAGACTTGGGTCGGTTAAACAAAGCAACAAATTAGTGATGTATTTCATGTTAAAATGCTGTGTATGTTGAGTTTGCTACCTCATGAAAATTTTAAAAGTAGCGCTACGTAACTAACATTCACTCTGGTTGACGCTCCCTTTTGGCAATGACATGAATCGAAGTATTACATTCGAAGTTATTTTTGTGCCCGGTGGATGTTAAGTTTTGCTCAAGTGAAACCAGCAGGTAGAAATACTTGAAATAATTCGTGATGATTTTCATAGATTATACATGCATAATTTAATTGAATCTTGTTGGGAAGTCGAAGCATGTTATCAATTTCAAGAAATTGTCTGTTCGATTTTAGAAGGTTTTGATGAAATTGCTGCTTAGAAGCGATTAAAAGACTTGACACCTGAATTTTCGTTAAGCCTAAATTTAACAGTATTAAAAAGACCAGAAGAGAAATTCGCGAAAATACTTCGTGCGGATTGTAATTTTTGGATAGATCCAGGGAGATGCGGTTGGAGTTCGTGTGGTTTGTTGCTCATCTTGTGTTACCCCAACTGACATAAATCTCCACATTCCGAATTTTTCAACAACAAAAAATGAAATGTCTTTGTGTTCTCTTTGGATTGCTCTCTGAAGAAGCTGTAGCGCAGTACCTCTGCTATGTGTTCGCTGTTCCACTGGTTGTTGGCTTTGTTTGTTCTTGTTTCATGACTGTTGGAATCCACGGAAGGCTTCTGTTCTGTTTTGTGTCTCGGAGAGAACGTTTTTAATTTTTCACGGGAGTTTATTGTTCGTTGGGCGCAATAAAGAGGCGAAGAGACGTGGGACAACGTGCAGCTGACTTACCGTTCCCGTTCGTGATTCCAGGAGCTCGATTTGATTGTTGAGTCACGCGCTAGTTTCGCACGGTTTTGCTAAAATAATCCACGGATTTTATGAGTTCTATTTGAGGGGAAGAATTCTCATTTAATCATTCAAGATGTTCGTGATGAAATTTCCGTTGGGGAAGATGACTTCTTGAGTCACGAACGGAGTTTCGTTCTTGCTTTGGCAATTTCTCCATAATATTTCATTTTTAAGCAATGTCCGGTTTCCGCGGAGAATACTGAAAATTAGGCCAGTTATTTTTTCAGTATATTTCTTGGATTCAATTATTTCTGAAGTTCTGATCCTCGGAACATCCATTTGAGGATCCAGGTCAATCCTATTGTTGAACGAAAAATGCTAAGCGGGAAAAATTGAGTTCGAATAAATTTTTCCGGTGAACTTCTGATCAGAATGTTAATAGTATAGAAGCATGTACAGAAAGATTCATAGTATTAAATACTCGTACTAAAAATGTATGCCTTTGAAACCAGAAAGGTTACTGCTATTAACGAACATGCAATGACACCCATTCCTTACCGCAAGATTTAGAATCATTTCTCTGATATAACGCGTGGGAGAAGCTGGTAAAAAGAACATGCTGCCGCCATTTGAAATAAATTTTTATCGAAAAGGACGGAAGCGATTTTACTTCACGCGGAAGCCAGACAATCCTGCGATCTTAGCACGTCATTCTTTCGATCATTCGTTTGTTCGTCACAAAATTTCTCAAAATTATTTGAAAAGATTTATTTCGAAATTCGACTCTTGCATATACAGGGGTGTTCTCATAATTAAATGGCGACGTGCGATCTGGAGCATGGTGTGAAATCGCTCAAGTGCGCTTCTTCCAGCGACAGCGAAGATGACGACGACGACGATGCGTCTAGCGACGAAGATGCGTTGAAGAATGTGTCGCTCGGGATGTGGGACTTGGGTCATTGCGATCCCAAGCGGTGTTCCGGCCGGAAGTTGGCGCGGTTGAGAGTCGTTCGTTTGCTCAAGATCGGGGAGAAGTTCCCGGGCGTCGTCTTGTCGCCGAAGGGCGAACGAGTACGTTCTTCCGGTCGTAATTTTCCCCCCTTATGAAACCCCGTTTCATCAAATTTGCGAATGTCATGATCTTAAATGGCGAATGATGCTTCCGTGAACATATTGTACAATTCTCTTATTTACATTATTTTTGGCACAAAATATTCGTCTTCGGAAGGATTACTCCGTAATACTGTATTTTCTTAACCTTGTGCAGGTGGAAACAATTTATGTACTGTAATGAAAATTGTTGTGTAAAAATATGCGGAAAATTAGAAATTAAGGTGACATTGTCAGAACTCGTAGGTGTGTGGCCGATTGATGTCAGTGCTTTGAATGAAAGTCGGCGACCGAAAGAAAAATTTAAAATAATTTTATTGCTTTCGCAAGCCGGACATTAATGTTACTTTATTCAATTTCAGCCGTGGGTCTGTCATTAGAAAGAATAGAAATGAATTATGATTTCAGGTAGAAAGTCTTTCCTTATATTCGGCAAAATATTTAAAAAAAAAAGGGAATTCATTTATGCGATTTGTGTTCGATCTCTCAAGTTTCCAAGGAGCTATAATTATGAAAAGCCTGATTATGTAGCATCGTTTCCTACAATTTCAATATATACGTGATCATATTTTTCAAAATGTCCATAAATGAGGAAAATCAGTCCGAAAAAATCGAGTTATTCTCCTTGCGCTAAAAATAGCATGGGAACGAGTATATTTCCTATTCCGAATCGCAAGTTACTGGCAATGAATGAGGATGTGGAATCAATTATATTTTGATTTTTGCGTGTGGCAGACTAAATGCATCTTTTTCAGGCCATAATCGTGTAACTCACCATCTGGGCAGCTGCAGCATCGTCACGATGGAATGTAATTGACCAACTTTCTTTTTGAAAAACGAATGAAATTTCTTCCACGTGCTGCTCTTCAATGTCATGCCTGGCTTTTGTGAATCTCCTGTATTGTATTTTGGAAAATATTTGAATTGTTGGAGGAGTGGTTTGTTTAATGAGAAATCAACTCACTTGCTGTTTCCAACTGGCTGTGAAAAATAACTTCCGCTACGGTTGATTTTCAATGCATTCCTCTTTTTTTAAAGATCAATCAGAACTTCTCAAGCTGAATAATGACTTCACGTATTTTATTTATGATCCTCGAATAATGGAAGACTGAAAAATGAACACATTTTGAAATTACTGTACCTCAAATATCAAAGCGATAACAAAGGAAACTTGATGTCAATTCAATGTAGGAAGTATGATTTTCCTGGCGTATAAGCATGATGGGGTCTTCTTCGATGGAATTCGATGAAAAATGTCGAGTGCAGAATATTTCTGTGAATGAAATTGTTTTACAAATTTCTGACCTAAGATGGCGAGTTGTTCTTTGAAGTTTAATTGCATCCCGAAACTATTTTCCGTTTCCTCTAGTGTTCCAATTTAGCATCAAATTATTTGATTAATTTTAAAATAATGAAATTTTAATCGAACAATATTAATTGTGAAGAGTAATTTTCCGTTTTGTTTTCGGGTTTCCGATAGGCAAAATTAAAGAGCACGAGAGGCTCCTCTGCATTTATCGTTTGACCCAAATGAGTTGAAAACCGAGTGCGATATGTTCTTTTTATGATAACACGTGGAGCTGCATGTGCCAGTTTGATTTTATCCATCGAATTTTGGAAAACTGATTGAGTTCCCGTGAGAAAATCCTAAAGGTCTGGTTTTGGAATTGAACCTTGGCTTGCCGAGAATCACCCAGACATGTTTCCCTAATGAATAGAACAAGTTCTTTAGGGATGTAGTCCGTAAATCAATTAAGGTGAAAACCTTTTTTTGTTGCTTATTTTTTTCGACAAATGAGAAAATTCCCTTCTGCTGCTTCGCTGCGTAAATGAGCTGCTCTTGTTCATCAACGATGGCATAGGTATTTCGGGCTGGTTAGAACCAGTAAGCTCAGTCATCTACTGTGTCTTCTCATCATGGTCATCCAAAGCTTCCCAGTCTTTGGAAGATGGGTTCAATGAATGCTGAGAAAATCTTTCTTTACCTTCAGTCTGGAAAAAGGGGCCCCGAAGTTGATTTCGCACGTCTGTGCTGGTGAGTTTGGTGACTCGACCAAAGCTGCCTGAGATGGGGTGTAATTGTACTGTATGACCTTTGGTTCACTTTTTTGCTTCATTAGTGGGAAGCGTAGAAAAAAGTAAGATTTAGCCGTTTCATCTTGAATTGAGTAGTGTCCATAAAATTGACCGTTCCAAAATTTTTTCGGGCAAGTTGAAGAGCGTACGCGTGGAAAAAACCGTAGGCAAAATTTCGGTGAAATTCAGTTTCAGTGGACGTGGGTCGTCTCAATTTAAAATTTTGTATTTCTCTTCGGAGATTCGATTACTTGCGACCATTAAAACGGAGTGATTGCAAATCCATATTACGGTATTTTGACTTGGATAGCTTTTTCCGGATAATCAAATTAAGCGGATAATCGTTCGTTAAATAAAAATGCTCGATGACTTGATTTTATCGAATGAGGAATGACGTGAAACTATACAAAAAATCCCGAAAATTTCGATGCAAATTAATCTCTTTGTTTGGCTTATCACGCGATCAGAATACAAAAAGAACGCGGTTTAAGGCGATAATTACGCGATCTATATCGGGCTTTGTTTTCTCTTTTAGAACGTTAATTATTGGATTAAGCTAATCTGATGATTCGGATGGATGATATAAGCTCAGGTTTTACTGTTCTTCGTTTCGTTCAGGTTCATCTTGAATTGAAAAAATTTTGCCGGAAAAAAAATCCCAAAATGTTTTCAAACGGTTTTCATTGATACGTTCGCAGCTATTTCCGAGAGCGGAAAAAGACTCGATAATGCATTGATTCAAAATTTCCTGCACGAGTAGTCGAATATCTGGATAATTGCGCTTATACTGTACTCCGCCTTGTTCGTTTGAGTTCACTTACAGGGATTATTACCTCGATTTTCAATTCCCCCCCTCCTCCCCAATAAATATTAAAAATATTTATGCACTTTTGTGCTTGTTATTCCGGAAGCGGACACAAACTTCATTCGAAGTTCCTCTTCTCGTAAATTTGAATATTGTATTTTATATTGTATTGAATTGTACTCTCTCTATTCAAGGATCTTGTGTACAACGATTTTCTCTGTACTGTATAAGGAATTTTTTCTTTGCTCCCATAGGATTCTCTCCTCATTTTTTAAAGGTCCTCTACAAAAAAATTTTTGGTCCCTTATTGAATTTTTTTTAGAGTCCACCTGTATTGTATTGGGCACTGGTGTGTATTGAAATAAACTGAGTTTCACTGTGCTTTGTTTCGTCCAAATTCACCTGGAATCCTGGATAGCAGAAATTCTCAATAAATATTCCGATTTATTTGTATTTTCCTTTTTTGCTTTTTCGAAGTTCAGGCGAAGACTAGTGATTCAGAAATCGGGCGCGAGTAATCGTATATCCGCGGATAATCTTAAGAGTTTTACCTCATATCTCGGGTTCACCAATATGGTGTTTTTTTTTTTTTTTACCGTGGTCCCGCGGGAACCCATCATAGTAAATGATTCGAACGTTTTTTGCTCTCCTCCGTGCCTATATATACAGGTCATTTCCCGAGCAGACAAAGACCTGATAGAGAAAGCAGGCCTGGCCGTGGTTGATTGTTCCTGGACGCGTTTGGAGGACGTCAAGTGGTCCAAAGTGGGCAAGGGGGCCCCTCGACTGCTTCCTTTTCTCATTGCGGCGAATCCCACTCATTACGGAAGACCCTGCGAGTTGTCTTGCGCCGAGGCCCTGGCAGCTGGGCTTTACATCATCGGTTCGTTGATCCGGATTTATTCACTATTGATGTCTCCGTTTCGTTTCGCGGATTGTTTCGGTTATATGAGGTGTTCGGGATTCCGGACACGACGCTGACCGACCTTTTTGAACCCGTAGCCTTGTGTATGTATATACGAGGGTTGGTTCGTGAGTTTTGAGACTTTTCTTGAAATGGATCCAACATGCAGGGTTTCAATAACAATTCCAAAAAATGTGTTTACTTGCATAGCCCCGTCATTTGGCAACACTTTCGTAACACTTTGGTGATGTTCAACGTACTCTTCGCCGATTTGAATGCATTTTTTCATGCGATAAATGCACACACACAGGGTTTTGATAGTGTTGTTTTTTACTGTTTTTATCCTTCAAAACATTGCCAAAATTCGCTTCATTTTTGTTGATAGACACCCTGTGACTATATGGCTGTTCCTGACATTAAAAAACCATCTTTAAGAGATTGCTTTTGAGGACAGGGACAGCCTCATTTCAGCCGTTGAAGAGCAGCTTAATCGATTACTGTATGAGGGAACTCGATTTTCGGCACTGTTTCGATGGTTGGATTTATTGCATGAAAAATTAATCAAAATCGCCTGAGGGTATGCTGAACAGCGCTGAATTGTTGCCAAATGATGGAGCTCTGCGAGCTAAAAAAAAATGTTTTGGAATTTTGGAATAGTTGAAACTCCGTTGGATCTATTTCAGTAAGTATCAAAACTTAAGGATCAGCCCTCGTAAATCGTTCTCTAGGAAACTTCCTTTTGGATTACGCAATTCGTAATATTGGTCCCAGTTCGGAGTTTTCTGAAGTGAAGGATTATCCGATTGCGAAAACTTCGTCTCCTCATCACAATCGCAGTTTTTATTTCGCTGCCGACTTATCGATGCATTTGGGGCAATTTTTAACTGTCTTCTATCTCAGTTTTCTCCAACCCGTGACCCGCGGACCAGCGTCGGTCCGCAGAAGATTTTTGCCGGTCCGCGGGACATTTAATAAATTTATCAAATGCTGTAATTAAGTCTGTTATATTCATCTGAAAAAATTGAAGTTTAAATTATCTGATGAAAAGATAGAAATCGGCTTTTCTCCTAATAACCCTTCAGACAAATGTTCACCTGCTGAAATAAATTTTTTGAATTTGTTATTCCGAGAAACCTTTCCTTAATCCCACCTTTTTTTAATTTTATGATGACATTAAGCTATAGGTGCTTCATTGGGGCTCAACTTAATGTTTACAAAAAGCAGACAATTTTAAATCCCTGCCATAAAGTTTTTCAAGCAAAATTTTTTCGAGTCTGCAAAAATTTTGTCAATCTTTGTCGGTCCGCAGAAAATTTTTTGAACATTTTCTGGCCTGTGGCCCAACAATTTTGGGGAACACTGCTATCTATATACAGTACAATAAATTGCACACCATTTTTTGGATTACGCAATGCGTATTGGTCCCAGTTCGAACTTTTCTACAGTGAAGGATTTTCTGCGAAGCGTTATTGCGAAAACTTCGTCTCCTCATCAGAATAGCAATTTGAATATTTCGCTGCCGCTTTATTGAGGCATTAGGGGCAACTTTCACCTTTCATCGTGAAGAGAAAACCCCCTTGCGAAATGGGTCTTGGAATTTTTGCTTGTCTGAAGCGTTTGCCATAAAATAAAGTTGCTGAAGCCTTGAGTATACTCCCTTTTTGACCCGATTGCCATCTACAGTATTTTGACATTTTTTTAAACGCATGATCCTGAAAATCTTGTCACGAAAAAATGAACCGCTTTTAAGAAAGAAAAAATAACATCGGTATCATCTATGATGCGAGTCATGTTACCCCTAAAATTGTTGGCTTTTGAGAAATGAAAGCTTGCAGGTTTTTTACCTTTTTGGCCCGTATGAGGTATTGTGTGTAATTCAGCCAGTTATGATGATGAAATTTTTGACTATTTGCCAAGTGAAGTTGAAACAGTGTGAGATCAGAAAAGAAAAGCTTGTGTCACCGGGAAAAATTTTGCGAGCCAAAAAAAAAGAAGGCAATATTGTTTGCAGTTTCCTTCAGAGATAATGCTGTGAATTTCCCATATGCCTCTTCATTAAGTTCCGGTGCAAATCATAATCTTGAAGATGTAACAAATTTCCTTCAGCGAACAATGATTTTCGTATAAATAGTTCACTAGATTGACATGGTATTGATGTCATTTTTTTATATTGAAATATTTGGTAGAATTCCGTTGTGCTAAAAAAGATTTTCAAATGATCGAGCATTTTTTCAGTGATCCAATGGATTCCTGCAAGTTTTGTGTCAGTCATGTTGAAATTAAAAGTTGTTCTAAAGTTCTTGTTGATGAGGAAGAATTAAGTTACCGAAGTTAGGATTGCAGTTGAAGAAGGAAATAAAAATAATCAAGCGCTGAACACCGTTTCAACCACTGGAAAATGTAAATAACTTCGTAAATTTTATGCATCCTCGAGTTCATTGTAACCTTGTATACACACGCGACAAAATTTTAAAATTTCACTCTTTCGGGATGAAAAGTAAACTTTTTGCCTAGTTTTAGAACAACCTGGCGTTGGTCAAATGACGGAACAGGACCAGCTTTCATTGAAGAAGACGTTTGCCTTCAGTGTGTTTGCTCATTAATCTCATCTCCCCTCCCCGAGAACGATTGAGACGGCGTGTTGATTTGTGGGACAGGTTTCTTCCCACGATCGTTTGTTTTTCCCCTTTTTTTATGTGTTGGGTTGACCATGGGTTAATGATGGTGCTGTACCGAAGACGTGGTGGAGCTCATCAGTGCGTATAGCACACATCTTTTTTTTTTCTTTAATCGAAGTTGTACAAGATGACGGCTTCATTAATTCTGGCTAGTTCAGTTTCAAAGTACGGTCGTTTCGAGCCTATTGACTATCATTTTAAATTGGGCACTTCGTTGTTGAAGTACCCGGGGATACCTCTTCAACAATTTTATTGAACGCTCCCCGTTGTAAGTAAACTACAGTACTTAAATTAATACCAACAGTTAACTTACTGAACATATACCTGCCGATTGTACTCAAGTTAGCTGCTGATAACGAATACCTGTCTAATTATTTTTACCTAATGAATTATTTGAATGAATGAACAGAACACTTTATTTGCCGCTTTTCAGCGTTCACAAGGT
>CAJPEX010001628.1:0-32309 GCA_905338405.1 Notodromas monacha
TCCCTTCACTGGCCCATATAATAACTCCCAGCCCACCCTTAAAAAAGGGACGGATACAAAGTTCCGTATATAGCCCGCTAAAAATCTGAGGCTGGGGGGATCCTTACGGGGGAAGTGGTTCAATATTCGCAGTGAAGGGAATTTGGTAAGGTAAGTAGTAACATTCCCCAGGCTAACGGTGCCCTTGCCTGGGGGTTTTTGTTTTTACATATTACTTTAGAAAAAAATCACGCTCAAAAACTAAGACATCTTGCCTTGGTCTGAAATATTTTACAATACAGTATACAGTAAAAAAAAATATACTGCATATATAAATATTTTTTTCCCCCTGAATTTCCGAAGATGTGCTTCTTGGTTTTTGACGCGGATTTCGAGTGGAAAATATGTGCGACGGATCCGATTCGTGAGGAATTCCATGCTCGTGATTTAATGCGAATCGTCCAGAATTTGTTTCGTTCTGAAGTACGAAGTTCCATTTTTAA
This sequence comes from Notodromas monacha, assembly GCA_905338405.1. Taxonomy (NCBI): domain Eukaryota; kingdom Metazoa; phylum Arthropoda; class Ostracoda; order Podocopida; family Cyprididae; genus Notodromas; species Notodromas monacha. The sequence goes on from CAJPEX010001628.1 coordinate 483, forward strand.
TGGCTTACACTTCTTGGTTCTAGACATTTACTCTATATCATTATTCTACTTCTTAACTCCTTTTGCCTTCTTTTTAAACTTGATTACAGGACTAAAAGCTTAAAAAACAGAGGACTGGAAAATGAAGTTAGCATTTTTTATCAAGCTAATCAAAGACTCCAAAATATCCGGCGTCGAACGTGAAAAATGTTATTTATTTTTCAGACGGTGTCACGGGTATGTTTTGATGAGGGTTTGAAAGACGAAACAATTTACTGAAGGTTAAACAGCAACAAGGAAATACTGATATGAACACCTCGAAACCTGCTACTTTTTTTTTTATGAACTAGCAAAATCTTCATGATAGCGAGCACCTACGCATGCAAATGTTCTCCGACAAATGCAATCTCTTCGTCTTACTGTATTCATGTGCTTTTCGTCTCAAAATTTTGAAATTTTTTCAGCAAATGCAATCTTTCCATTTGCAATCACGGACCAAAGAGTCACTCTTTAGTCATTCGAATGCTCACACCATATTTAAGTGACTAAGGGCGGTACTCTGATTTTGTCTGCGATTCCAGAAATAAAATGAGGACATAGCGCTGGCTGAAATTTTGCAAAATTAATAAATAAAACGAAGATTTCTCGAGGCAAGATCGAATGATGAACAAAAGTCGATTTTGGCTTTTTTTATTTTTAGATATCTGCGTGACTAAGCGGGCTTTTGACAGATAATAAATATTTTAATGTGTACAACCTCAATTGTTTTCAACTTCGTAGCTATTATTACGTCAGGTGATTGTTCATTATGACGTCAAAGTCGCAACTATTGTAGTTTAATTGTGATCGCATTTTAATTAGAATTTTTTTTTTGCTTCAAGCGTTTCAAGGGCATTTGCATCTTTATGCCGAGGAATTTTCGCGAACGGAATGTGGCGAAGATCTACTTTTTAATTAGCTGCCTGATTGCTTTGAAATGATTCGGGCACTATTCCGATGACTGGCATAGGAAATTTTGCGATACTCCACGACGGAGAATTCTCGAGAAAGACGCACATGAAGTTCGTTTATGCTGAGCAGGATCGATTTTGGGAATGAAACTCTCATCCCTTACGCAAAATTTAAACTTGGCTGACTCGTGATTTTCCGAACGTAATCCATTTTTGTGGTGGTAACAGCATATTAGAGAAGTTGGTGCATTTTTAGTTGAAGTGGATGCATAGTTTTTTCTTATATTGCGATTGACTGTTGCACTTCGATTGTCTGAGCAAAAAGCATGAATTTCCAAGCCATTTAAAAATTCCAACCACGAGCAAAGAGTAATACGATATCTTTTGCTTAAATAACGAGTACGAACCCGTTTTCAAAAGTTCTGTGACTGACACGTGAATGCTTGAGAAAAGCTTAACAAAGCTTTAAAGAAGCTTAATCACTTGAAGGATCTCTCGATTTCACGAAAGATCAGAAAATACCCTCGATGCTTCAACATTTTGCGAATGAAAATTGATGACCTTTTGACATTGAGGTATTTTCCACCTCAATTATCAAAAAGCTAGTTGATTGGATCCACTTTCTCCGATTGTCTCGACGATGAAGTCGAGTATCGACTGAAGTAAATTAAATGGTGTTTTTGTTCCATCAACCTGAACATTTTCGTGAGTACGAATGTGGTCCAATGATCGCACGAAGGTGTAAGAAATTCCAATCACGACAAAAGCTTTTTCTTTCGTCGTCTTTTTCTTGGATTTCGACAGAATTTTTCCGATCCGAAAGTTTCACTGTCATCTTGGAATTTATATCCACTATCTTTGGTTTTTTTGGATTTCAAATGCATTTGTTATGAAGATTTTTAAAAAATTGATGACTTGTGGAAAGAAATGTGTGCTTAGTGAAATAAATACTAGGAGTATACCTTGTATTATTAACTCAGTATCTAGTAATTTAACCGTCCTCTTATGTCGTTCTGGGTACAATGCCAAAAATGAAGAAAAATCTGCTGAATAAATGTTTTTGTCTGATAATTTCTTGTGCTTGTATTCTATAGAAACTTTGCGTTTTGATACAACTTCTTTATCTGCAAAAAAAAAGGTTTTTCTGGGCAATGTAGGATTTTAAACTTGAGCCAGAGATTTTCAAGCACTACACCGTGATCTTTGACCTCATTGATCACTAAAATTGTTACAATGAAGTTGATTGTTTTCAGCATAAAGATAAAAAGAATTGATTGTTGCTCAAACCAACCAGGATTCTCCCCCCAAGAGCACTGACCTTTCTTTTTACCCAACCGGAATAAAGAATGCGCAAAACTTGATTACAATGCTTCACAATACAAGTTTAACAAGATCACAAATGTTCACAAGAATTTTGGAAACGTCTGAATTTCCTCGAGTTTGGTANAGAGATTTTCAAGCACTACACCGTGATCTTTGACCTCATTGATCACTAAAATTGTTACAATGAAGTTGATTGTTTTCAGCATAAAGATAAAAAGAATTGATTGTTGCTCAAACCAACCAGGATTCTCTCCCCCCCCCCAAGAGCACTGACCTTTCTTTTTACCCAAACGGAATAAAGAATGCGCAACACTTGATTACAATGCTTCACAATACAAGTTTAACAAGATCACAAATGTTCACAAGAATTTTGGAAAAGTATGAATTTCCCCGAGTTTGGTAAGAACGCTGCAAATATTTTATTTAAATTGAGTTCAACTGTCTGTCTGATGGACTTTGGGTTGACTGTGTGTCCCAGAGAAAGTCCTTGGTTTCATGCAATTTCTTCCCTGCTTTTGGCAGGATTTTTGCATGGAAAACACCAGGTGCTGGATTTTCTCATATTTGAAAACACCAGTCCTTCTGTCGTGAAACTTAATTTTGCCAACAGAAAATTTGGTACAGAGGACAGGGAACAACTTTTGCACAGAAAAAAACACAAAAATCAGGTCAAAAATGCTGATGCGGAATTCAATGTGGCATATAATGGGTGAAATTTTCTTCAACTTTGATTTGTAAGATGGAGCAAACAATGTCAGAAATTTTAAAAATTGAATATTGCAAAAAATGCAAGTTGTGTTTGCCTGCTGATCTTCATTTTGATGCAAGATAATCTTTCCCACTTTGAAAAACTTGTTGGGTAACCACGCCGAACACCTTGTCAATCAAGCAGAAACAATAGCACTGAAACAACCTGGAAATGAAGAAACCCTTCAGACCCTGATCTCTAAAAAAAAAAAAGCCAGCAAGACCCTACAACGTCTTTGACCTCAACAAAATTGGCCAATCCAAGGCCCATGAAAGCGCAACACTGCTAATACCCGTATGAAAATCTGGAAGGCACAAAAGAAAAATAAATACATCCCTCTTTGTTTGACGTCATCTATCCGTCATTTGGAAAGCTTTTGCTGAGAAGTTCGTGTTGTAACTAGGAAGAATTCTCCTGAGTTGTTATTTATCATCAAAGCGTATTATCTTTACTGTGTTAGTTTTTGTTGGGACAAAGAAATACGTTACTAACCTTTCACGGGAATTTCCGGCCTTGTCCCAGGCTGAGTTGAATTTGTATTCAGAAGTGCTTTTCTCTTATCTCTTTTCAATCCTGAAACACTCGAAAATTTATGTTAGGGCAAGTTGTTTCTCAGCATAGAACTGGTAGCAGAGCGCGGTTCCCCAGCAACAACACTGTTTATGAAAATGATGTGGATTTAAAATTTTAAAATCCAATTTTAAAATGCTTTCATTGGCCGCATTTGTCTCTCTTAAGTGCCCATTTTAATTGCTGTCATCAGCAAGTAGAGAGGGACTTTGTCGAGGGGATTTAGCCTTATACCGGATATATCATAAAAAATTTAGGACACCGGATACGAACGTGCGACGGATATAGTTCTTGACGTCAAAAAAGGAAAGAGGGCTTTGCATCCTTGGTTCGGAAAATCCACCCGAACCCCTTCATTTCCGGATCTAGGTGTCGTGTGAAATCCGGAAATCGTTTCATCCCCTCTTCCTGTTCGTATTCCACCTTGTCTCCTTTTCGTCGCCGCTGTTGGTAGTGGTTCTGCTGCTGCTGCTGCTGCTGCTGTGCAATCGTCACTATCTTAAATCATGCTGGGAGTGAACTTGACAAACTTTTTATCAGCATGTCGCTATCGCCTCCTTCTTTTCCCTCGGTGTCGCCGTTGGCCTGTCTGAATGTCCCCCCCGTGTAACCTCTTCTTACTCAAGGTAATTTCTCACGTCACGATGAGGCGATTAATGAAATGCGCGTCCACTTGGAGGTTATGTCCGGCATGGGAATGGATAAAGTTCACGACGACGATGATATACTCCTGAAATCACGACGTGTTTTTTTCGCTCAGTCTACCGAATTAATTTTAATTATCGTGTGCTGTACTTTTTTTTAAATAAATATTTTGTGAAAAACTGTGTGTCGTGTACGTGCGATGACTTCGTCGCTTTGAATTAGGTCCTACATTCCATGTCGATCTATATTCGCAGGTCAATTGCATGATTGCTTTTGATGAAGGCAAACTTTTTTTTGTGGAATTCAATACAGCGAAGACACTGGTATTTAAATTTGAAAGACACGAGACGCAAGTTTCAATTTTTCTACTGCGCATTAAGTCTGCGATGAAATAATGTACTGTACCTTTGAATGCAGAAAGGTTGATGGAAGATATTGCGGATAGATTCAGCGATTCCATTTATCCTCGTATCCAATGTACAGTATCTGTATCTAGGCTGAAAGATACGTCTTTAAAATTGAGATTCACAGTAAAGTGTTTGGAAAATAGTTCTTGTTTGACGAACAAAACCACGGCATAGAATCTGGGATCAGAAAAAAGTTGTCTGCTTGCCGGAGGAGTTTGATTTGAAAGAAATACCCTGAAATAGGGTTATAATATTATTTTTGTTACTGTAGATAACTTCTTTTCGAACCTCTGGAAGAGAATAATGAGAGAAAATCTGTTTCTTTTTTTTTTTAATGTACGGAAAGGCTCGAGATTTTTGATCGTTTGATCGAGAGTTCTGTTTTAAACGCCGAATCGACATTTTTTCATTGCGCTCGTTTTCAGGCATGAAACGTGTATCTCCTTCAAAAAATGTTTGAAAAAATCTGTGATTCTACTCCTGACAAGTTTCGGAAGTGCATACAGCAACATTTTATACCGCTAATTTCCTCAGAATTTTCCATCGTAGCAACGAATAACAATGAAAAGAGTTCTTACAAGATAAATGTGGGTTTTAAATGCCGTGCACTCGGATGTCAGCAAACTCACTCAACAGAAAATAAGCTAAGAATCGATGTGGAACTTGTCTCAACAAATTAATCTTGAAGCGTGACATTCGGTGAATTTTGAACACGAAGAAAGTCATGCAATCTTACTTTATACAATGGCACAGCCTTATCTATTAAATTAATGCGCTGTCTGTGGCTGTTCCAACGACAAATCTTTCTCTTGATATTGACTAAAAAAATAAACAAGCTATTTCGCGGATAAGTCTAAATTGCAAACTAATGAAACAACGACATTATTTTGAAGCCGAAAATCCGGTCTGAGTGAAAATAATTCAGGGTCATTTTGAATTTCACAGTGTTTCTTTGTAAAATTTTCCCGGGGCTATTCTAAGAAAAACCGTGACTCTGCCAATTTTGCGTCTCTGTAAAAAAAAGAAAAATCTAGAATTTTTAGCCTGCACAAAAACGAGATTCCCTCGGAGCTTTGCGAATTGCACAATGACACCCTCGGAGCTCCCATTAATGTAATGATTTTTTTGTGTTTCAGCGGCAGGGATTCACTGCCATGAAAATATTTCTCACCGCAAAAAGCGAATAGTTCTCGAACTCTGCGCAATAATTCCAGTCACAGCATGCATGCGAGTGCATGCCATAATGGTAGCATGTTACTGTTGTTTTTACGATGGAAATTGTTGAAACAACTTGTCAATCAAGTACTGTACTGTAAAACTGTCGACTGCTGGCTCTACATTTTTCCTGGCTTTCAGTTGTGACTTGTGATCGACGCTCACTTGACCCCGAATGAATTAACCCTTGACATCGCCCGAAGTGTTCCTTCAATTGATTAAATTGTTCATCACGAAGCGTTCTATAAACATAATCTAGATGGGATGTCTCTTCCGTCAAATCCAATTTGTCAAAACTGACGGAAATATCGCGTCAGATGGTTTCTTTGTTTCATTCTGCGACGAAAGCCATCGGAATATCGTGTGGTGCAACTCAGCATCTGCTGCTATTTTCGCGGAAGCTAAAAAAATTTGTTTAGGAATAATCAATTTATTTTATACACTGTATTAAGGAAGTTTTCTTTCAAATATAGAGAGTTTGCAGATTCTCTATCTAATGAATGCACGTTTTTGATAACCATTACAATGAAAACGTACCGTGACTCTCTGCAGTACCAACGTGGACAGTGTTGTACATTACAGTACTTCATACCGGTTGGAGAGGAACTGATGATTTTTTTTCAATATTCATTTCGCCCTCCTTTAACTTTCGCACGTTTTTCCATCATTGGTCCCGATACTTCCTGCGTGACAACTGAAATTCTAGCTTACTCATCCTCGCGGATTTCGTTGCGTTTTCCTCACTTTTCATGGTATTCTAACGCAGTGTTTTTTACGTCAAGAGTTTTTGTCAGGCTTATTTACAGAAAGTTTTCGCGCGTGAGGCTAAACAAAAACAAAAAAAGAAGTGAAAAATGCAAACTATGAAGTTGGTGAAGCCGGAGGAGAGATACCGGTTCTCCGAGCTGTTGTGCATGTTCAAAGCATGGGGTAATTATTGACGAGATCTCGTTGAATTTTGAATGTTTTACGTGATGAGACATCGTGGATTTTCTTTTGTCTAATTCTGCGCTTTTTCTTTGTGTGTGTTTTGCAGCTGCGATGGGAGCCACTGGAGTGGTTGCGCTGATCTTTGGCCTGCTGACTGTGGTTTATTTTCAAGACCTCATCACGATGGTCATTCACAAGGTAAGTTTGTGTTGCCAATAACGTAGATTCTCTCTACAACGAAATTCAAGGGGCCAGAAAGAAATTGTCCTTGAGAGAATTTTGGTGTAGAGAAAGGACTCGTACAACGCTGGAAGAGTATGGAACGAATATGGAACGAACAAATTCGTTGTACCGTGAAAATTGTTGTAGACGAAATTTTTAGAAACATTCAGCTGTACATACCTGTATGTTTCTGGGTTCTGCGCGTGGTGATGCCCTGAGTTAGTTTTCGAGATGTCGCACAGGTGTCGCCGTAACTAAGAATTTGAATGATAATTCTGCGTTCGCGGCTTTTAAGTAATCGAGAACCTTTGCTTAACATACATTTGTCTGCTTCAGAGGACCCGTAAAAGATTCCTGCACTGGTGACTTCGAGACTCATGGAAGTAAAATAATTCTCGATTTTCGAACCCGCAATTGTTGACAATAAAATTACCGAACTTACAAAAGCTTTGTCTACAGTGAAAGAAGATAAATCGATTTTTATTTTTATTTTTAGTCCCTAATTTCCTCTCAGGATTGGATTGGAGCGTAACATCAGACGTCGTAAGGGCTATACCACTGTAGATTTAGGAGGGAATTTATAATTTTAAATACAGTGTATTAGAACCGCGTAATCTCTGATGACATTGCAAATTTTCCACCTTTTGAAACGGTGAGTGGTTCCTGTTCATTTTGGCTAATTTTTCCAAGACTCCAGTTTCATAAATCAGATGAATGTTCACTACCTCACAAGTAGTTTTCAATCTCTAGGTCTCAAGCTTTATCTGTTGTAAAAATAAATTTATATGGTACAGCCCGTTCGATCAATCAATCATTTGTTGATGTCTTTACGTCAATGTATTCTTTTTTATGCATGTTTCTTGGACATTTTTCTGCAGAAGTCTCTCGAGAGAGTCTCCGAAAAATCCGACCAGAGCCTATTGACTATACCCATCTTTAAATGAAATCAATGTTGAATGGAAAAGTGCGCTATTCTGGTGAAACAAGAACTGATTTGATGTGACATAACATGTGCAGCATATTGAGCATTAATGTTCTTTAAATCTCGAGAACCGTAGGGAACTGCTGCCGAAATTTAATTCAAGCTGAAATGATCCAAACTTGACTCACATAAAATATGAGCAGTTACAAACTCAGGCGATATTTTTTATTTATTTATTTATAGAAAATTCTTTAGGTCCGGAACGTTGAAGGGAGCAAGACGCCTTTTGTTTGTCTTGTTTCTGAAACAATGTTTCCTTTTCAAATTTGCAGGAACTTGAGATGAAGAACGGGTCGGAGCCTCTAGAATTGTATTTAGAGCCTCCTGTGGAACCAATTACGAAGGTTTATTTTTTCAATTTGACGAATGCCGAGAAGACGCTAAGTGGTGACATTCCGATTTTGGAAGAAGTCGGTCCTTACGTTTACAGGTAAGTTTCCACATTTTTTCCTCATTTCCGAATCAAATAATTTTCAGAAACCTTGAAAGACAGTTTGTTTTGACTTGTCTCATAAATACGCCTTTGAAACATTAGTCTTCATACGTTACCCATCACGCTTCAAATATGAAAGCAAACTTTTCTCTTGTGAGAAGCCCATAAAGTCTGAAAAAAAAAATTAGGAATGCCCCGACTGTTGTAGAAGTAAAACTGATTTTGGATTAATTTCCTTGCTTCGCTTTATGTTGGATTTTACGCGAAAAATTTGAGTTTACTTGATTTTCCTTTGTATTCATCACTGCTTCGTCTGTTGAGAACTCGATTATTGCTCCGAAATTTTGGGTTATCTTGTTTTCGACCATTAGTGAATCATCCGCTGGCTTCTATATCATTAAACCTTATTTCTGTTCTGGTTAATTTTTAAAAATTTCAACTGCTTCTTCAGTCTACGATTTGGAGCACCTATGTAAACCTTGATTAATTATTCGTTTTTAAAAAAATTGAATATAGGGAAAAATGGGAGAAAGTGGTGGACAAGTTCGATGACAAGAACAAAACAGTGACTTTCAGGCTCAAGACAATCAAGTATTTCATGCCACGTGAGTCTGCTGGGAAAGAAGACGACATCATCATGACAGTGAACGTCCCTATGATGGTTAGTATCGAGTCTCTTCCTTCCGGTCACGCAAAAAAAAAAACCTAATCCACTTCATTCATCTTGACATTGATCATCGTTTCGTGTGAGCAGATGACAACGTTTTATCATTTACAGTACAGTACTTTGTAAATAATATTGATGTATTTTTGTGTGCGCGTGAAATGGACATAGACGAGTCGTTGAGGGCAATGCTGTTAATGAGTGGAATTTGTTCCAATTTTCAAGTGTCGAATAGCATTTTTGGCAGAAATCTTAAGGCTGGAAAGAAGTGGCGCGAGTAAAACCGATCTTGGTTGAAGTTGCTTTCTCCGTTTTGCATCCATTGTGGTTGATTTTACTTCTATGGCAAAAATATGCTCGTATCGTTGTTCCAAAGCTAGACAATTTGATTGAGTGAAAAGCGGGAAAAAATGGAAAAAAGTTCCTTGCCCCATTTTTCATCATCCAATTGAATTCAAAACGGAAGAGCGTAATTCACGAGCTTTGCCTTAATTTTCATCTCTGTTCCGTGCGGAAAAGCTTTTTTTTTTGTTTCGTTCTGAAATGTTGCTTCATTTTTGCTGCTTTAAAGCAGAAATGAGCACGTGATAGCGTTCCGTAAGTTCGAAGTTGACAATTTTGTTGACAAATATGCAGCGGGGGTTGCTTGAAAAAGTCAAATGTTAAAATAAACCTCGCACCCCAACCCTCCCATATTTTGTTTTATTGTTGTGGTTTGTACTTGAATATCTCTGAAATTCCGGTAGGAAATATTTCCGTGTGAAAAAGTGCAGTATTTGACGCCTTTTCTTTTCTTTTTCTCTCTCTCTTTCATCGTCTCGCAATAAGGCGGCGGTGTACAAGCTGAAATATGGGTCGTCCATGATGCGAGTGGCGCTGTCGAGCATGTTCACGACTATCCTGAAGGTGGAGCCCTTCATGCCGTTCAAGGTGGGCGACTTGCTGTGGGGCTACGACGACCCACTGTTGCGCATGGCCAAGGACATCATGCCGCCCGGCCAGACCCCGCCGTTTGACAAGTTCGGCTTCCTCTACGATGTGGGTGCCTCGTCCTGTTGCACGATTGTTTCCATGCTTGTGTCAAATCAGTCTGCTTGTTGTTGCTGTTCTTGTTGTTGACGATTTACAATTGTGTACTTTACAGTACTTGCAGTTGATTAGGTTTTTGACTGTTTCAAAAAATAGCGGTGTACTGTACACGGAGTGATCCATACAAATTAAAGTTTTGAATGTGGACTACTGCGTCCGTAAATTTATGCAAAAAGAGACGTCCGAAGAAGGAAATTAGTTGATGTAATTGACAATTTTGAATATTTCAAGTTTAATTATCAATTGACAAGTTCGGCTTCCTCTACGATGTGGGTGCCTCGTCCTGTTGCATGATTGTTTCCATGCTTCTGTCAAATCAGTCTTTTTGTTGTTGTTGACGATTTACAATCGTGTACTTTACAGTATTTGCAGTTGATTAGGTTTTTGACAGTTACAAAACATAATCCGTAAATTCATAAAAAAGACGTCCGAAAGAGGGAATTACACAGTAGTTCATGTCATTGAAAATGTTAAATATTTCAAGTTTAATGGTTCATTAACAAGATCGGCTTCCTCTGCGATGAGGGTGTCTCCTCCTGTTGTATGATTGTTTCCATGCTTCTGTCAAATCAATCTGCTTGTTTTTCTTGTTGTTGACGATTTACAATTGTGTACGGTAGGTTACTTGCAGTTGATTAGGTTTTTGACAGTTTCAATAAGTAGCGGTGTACACGGAACCCATAAAAATTAAAGTGTTGAATGTGGACTACTGCTTCCATATCTTCATTAAAAAAGGAGGCGTCCAAAAAAGGGAATTAATTGATGTCATTGAAAATGTTGAATATTTCAAGTTTAATGATCAATTAACAAGTTCGGCTTCCTCTGCGATGAGGGTGTCTCCTCCTGTTGCATGATTGTTTCCATGCTTCTGTCAAATCAGTCTGCTTGTTGTTATTGACGATTCACATTTGTGTACTTTACAGTACTTGCAGTTGATTAGATTTTCGACAGTTTCAATAACTAGCGGTGTACACGGAATGATCCATAAAAATCCAAGTGTTGAATGTGGACTACTGCTTCCATAACTTCATTAAAAAAAGAAGGCGTCCGAAAAAGGAAATTACTTGATGTCATTGAAAATTTTGTATATATCAAGTTTAATGATCAATTAAGAAGTTTGGCTTCCTCTACGGTGTGGGTTTCTCCTGCTGCATGATTGTTTCCATGCTTCTGTTGATACTGTTTGTTGTTGTTGTTTGTGATTCACAATTGTATATTTTACTTGCAGTTGTCCAGTTGATAAGGTTTTCTGCAGAGTGGTTAAAAATATGCGTTGATTGTGGACTACGGCGTCCGTAAATTCATGTATTAAAAAATCGAGAGAAGGAATTTAGTTGCTGTCATAGAAAAATTTGAATATTTCAAGTTTAAAAGCAAATTGGCAAGTTAGACTTCCTCTAAAATGGGAGTACCTCTAGCATGATTGCTTCCATGCTTCTTTTAATGTTGGTTTTTGTTGTTGACGATTTACAGTTGTATTTTTATAGATGAATAGGTTTTCGATAATTTCAACTATTGGTACACGGATAGTGCCCAGCTGATTGTGGACTCGAGTATTGTGTCTGTAACTTCGTTTAAAAGAACACCTGAAGAATGACTTTGATTTCTTGAAATTAAAAAAATTTCAAGTTGAAAATCAGCCATTAATAAATTTAGACTTCCGCTATGATGTGGGTGCTTCGTGCGTGTTCTTAGAATTCATTCTACCACGGAGTTTTCAAAGGAATGGTTCAGAAAAGCATTCGTTAGTCAATTGTCGAATGTGGATGACTACTGCGTGCATCGCTTAATCTGAGAACATCTGAAGAAAGGATTGAGTTGATGATATTAAAGAACTTGAGCATTTCAAGTTCGAAATTAATCATTATGGTAAAATTTGCTAGACACGAAATTTAAACTTTAGCACCGTATGGATCCGCTGCAATTACGATTAGCGTGTGAAAATTGCGGGGGTTTATTCAAAATTCATTTTATAAACGTATGGTCTGAGGATAAGCTTTGGCACAGTTTTTCCGTAGCAACGAAACTTAAGAATGCTGATGGACTTCGTCCAGTCACTTTATTTTGAGATCTCTTGAGGAAAAAAAAAAAAAACTCTTCGACGAAAAACAGAGGAAAATGAGACTTGAACTGGTGCGAAAATTCTTCGGTATCCTTGAAACTTCAGACTGTTCCTTCGAAACGCTTTTAAATGCTTATTTTGTCTGAATTTGTAATGTTATGCGCTTGTTTATTTATTCCTTTCTCTGTGAGTTCTATTTAATAGTACCCTTAAATCCTTGCCCTAATTTTGGTGATTTTCACCGGGTATAGACGAAAACTATAAATATTTACGCACAGTTCCACGCTTCATTTGTTTTCGGATACAAAGCCCGTCGAGCCGATCACCATTTAGCAAAAGTGATGTTATTCTGAAACCTCGAAAAATTTGAGGAAACAAGTGGCATCCTTATGATGAATGTTTTTGTCTCTTCTGTTTGTGGAATGATGGTGAATGAACCACGCATGAATTTGTGCTAAAAAGAAAAATTATTTCCCCGTTTTTAATCGCCAATCTTGAAAAATTTTCATCGGAATGGTGCAGAAAAATGTTTTTAAAAGAATGAATGTAAGAGAATCATTATTCGGATGGTTTCAGTTATTGTTCCTGGGTTTTGGTTTGCCTTGTTTTTTAAATGGGAAACAGTCGAACACGAATCATCTTATGCTCGGGGATAAGGTGCAGTTTCATGCCATAAATCAAGTACAGAATAAATTTTGTGTGATTGAGCTATTTCTAAAAGAAACAATGCATTAGAAACGAAAATTTTCTTCAACTGTCCCCCCCCCCCCCCCCCCAGCTTTTAGTGTGAAAGACGTCGTGTAACGCTTTAACTTCAGTATTGCCCAAATTTAAATTCGTCAGTGGACCTGATCATTTGAAATTTTTCCGTTGATGACAACTTTTGCTTTCAAGAAGATTCCAGGAAACTCAATTGGGATACTTTTCCAATCGGGCCTATGCATCGGAGTTTCATGAATGAATCAATGAGATAATGAGATGCTGGCTAATCTTGTTGTCTGCGATTTTTCCTTTATTGCTCGAATAGCGAAATAATGTCATTCGATTTATTCTCATGTTTTCCTTCTTGAAATTAATTCCGCAGTCGAACGGCACTTCCAAAGAGAACCTGACCACCTACACCGGCGTCGGCGACATTGCTCGCAAGGGACTCATCAAGGACTTCGACGGCATGACGCAGTTGCCCTTTTGGGCAGAAGACAGCTGCAACGCCATTCATGGCTCTGACGGCTCTGCCTTTCCCCCGGACATCGACACCTCCAAGACGCTGTACATTTTCAACCCCAAGTTTTGCAGGGCCATGCCGCTCGTCTACGACGGTGACGTGTTCCACGACGGGATCCGCACGGCCAGGATGACGCCACCGGAAGACGCCTTTGACGTGGCCCAACCGGACAATGCGTGCTTTTGCCTCGATCCGCCAGATTGCGCTCCCAAGGGACTCTTCAACATCTCCGCGTGCCAATTCGGTGAGTTTTATTTTTTTAATGTGTAATACAGTTGGCGGCTGAAACGAAATTCGAAGGACCAGAAAATAAATTCGTTGTAGCGAGAATTTCTTTCGAGAGGAATTCCTATGGGACCAAAAAAAATCGTTATAAAAATAATTTCTGTACAACGAAATTCGAAGGACCAGAAAAAATTCGTTGTAGAGAGAATTTCTTTTAAGAGGAATTCCTGTGGGACCGGAAAAAATCGTTTTAAGAAGAATTTCGTTGTAGACAAGGTTGTTGTAGAGAAAGAGTCTACTTGTAATATTTATGAATTTCTCAATCGGATACGAAATTCTCCTCCTGTTTGAAGAAGAGTTTGAACGATTAAATCAATAGACCAAAGATTATTGTACTGTACTATTCATTTGAAGTGATAACTATTGGGCAACGTCCGTCTTACGATTTGAAATTTTAGAGGAACCATCAATAAAAAAACATCAAGAAAAGGTGAAACTCCACTTCTTTTGCTGTCAGCCGAAGTTCGAGTTTATTATTCGATGAAACGCAGGCGCTGCTGATTTCATTCAGAGGAACTCAGCATTCGAAGCACGACAAGAGATTAATAAACTTCAGTATTTTTCCACCATTTTCAGGTGACGTTAGGTTTCGTGTTGGGTTAGTTCTTAGATTCTATAGGCTAAGCCCAAGAAAGTGAACCGATTTTTGACTTGAAATAGCTTGTTTTCAAATCTAGCTGCAGCAATTAAAAAAAGCCACAAATGAAAGCTTGTTCAATTCCCTTTCCAATGTTGTTTGGTTTCATGGCCCAAAGTGCCACAGCATGGTTGAAAGAACCACTTGATTGACACATTTCCACCACACACAAATATCTCTCCAGCAATAGAGGAATCATTTCTTGAAGAGGAAAATGATTGATTCCTGAGATTTAATTTGGAGGTTATTCCACTTCGAGAGAATATTCTCGCGCAAAACAAAATTTGGCAAATTACCAGAGGCTGTAGAGCCTGACAAACATGTATTTGAGTAATTGTTGGCAATTTTTGTGAAGAGAAACAAATCCAGAGAAATTGCTCCTGAAACGTGAAAGGAGATCCAGTATAGTAAATTGCTCAGTAATTTTGTTTTGTCACAGATCTTTCCAAGCATTTTGTTTTACTCTTGATAGAAAAAAATTTTTCTGAAGGAAGTTTTTACAGAATATTGGATAACAAGGGTGTTGCACTTAATCCTGATACAGTTGATTCAAGGATTGTTTCATACCCAACATAATGCTCGAAGTATTTTTCTGTTACCGGATCTCCTGTTTTAGCATGCCAAACACTTTTTTGGTTTCTTGAAATAAGACAAAAAGTCCTCTTTTCTCTGCTGTCAGGTAAAGACTGTGCCCGCATAATCATTTCACTAGACAACTTTCTAAATGTCTCCGTCCAGCTGCTTCCCAGTCTGACACGGGACAAGAACGCCGTGTTTTTAATTATTTGTCGGGAATACCACATTCTTTCGAGAAAGAAAGATTTTATTTTTCGGATGAAAAATGTGTGAATAATAAATGGGAAATTGCCTGCCTTACTGTACATGCATGAAAGACTGGTTGCTCGCGTGTCCTGGCCCAAAAAAAGGGCGTTCCAGGAAGAAGCGGGTGAACGAACGTTGACTGCAATTTCTCGCATTTTTCGCATGTTCATTTCTGCCGATTCTCTGAGAAATAGTTGAGAAAATGGAACAAATTGTGGGCGTATTCTGAGGAATCCTCGCACGGAAACCATCCGAAAAGAAGATATGCTACTAATTTCTTTGAATTTGACGCATTTATGAATGACATCAGTATTAAATAGCCTTCAACGCGCATCTTAATTTCATTTCAATTGTTGATGAAGCAGATACACGGTTATAAATTTTGTCATTTCTGATCATGCAAATGACGTTTATTTTTTGTTTCTTTTCTTTCGAATTTAGTTGGAGGAGGAAGGATTGAGGTTAAAAGGATTCATTCTGAGAAGAATGTTTCCGCTGTACGACTAAATTGAGGTCGAGAACGTGTTGAACAACTGCGTCGCTCATTCGTGCTCGTTCTCTTTTGATGTTTGCCTTGGGATTTTTTTTTTAGTTTTCATGTTTTCCAACATGAGAATTATCTCTCGTATAATCGAGTTTGACGAGGCTTGAACGCTGTTGTCTGAGACGAGTTGACAATTTAAAACAGTAGAGTCGTTCGTGAGGAGGTTAATGGAGAAAAATTTGGAAACATTTTCCTTTTTTCCAAATTTTTCATACATTTTCTTCACCGAGAACTAAGATTGCACTTGAAAATTGAATGTTTGAGTTTTTACGGAAAATTATTTGATATTTTACAGTTTGGTTTCGAGCGTCAGTTGATCACTTCAAGAAAGGTGCGATTGATGTTGTGGCAAAGTTTACAAATCACCGATTCATTAATTCATCAGGCTGAGTCGAGATTTTTATGATATAATGTTGGAGAATCAAGTTTATTTTGTGTCAATACTTTTAATGTTAAATCCGAGGGATTAAGACTAGTCTACTCTTCATTTGACATATAAATTCGAGCAAATTCTTGCTCATTAGTCTGCATTTTGGGCTAGCATCATCTTAGAAATTTCTTCAGATAATTCCTATGCTTAATTGGTATATGCCTTTTGTCTATTTGGTATCGATGCATTTTGTAATCAATCGAGACATTTCTTAGCGCTCAGACCACCAACGAATTTATGAAGTATGGTTTAAGGATTCCTAATTTTTGCTTGTACAGTATACATTGTGTACTTTTCAAGCGTTTCTCTTCTTTCCTTTGAAAATGTATCGAAAAAAGTACCGGAAAATTTTGGCATATGGTCGTCTGTTTCCAAAACAAGGAAATATACATTACTCGTATCCTCGGCGTAATTGACATTTATTTTGCCAAATGAGAGAATCACCGACCTTGAAATCGGATTGGAAATGAATACCCGAATCGCGTTGCGGGGTTTGTAGTATATTTTGTAAGAAAACATTTACAGGATTCAATTTTTTCTTAAATTTTTCTTTGGTTTCAAAAAGATATTTCTTTGAAAATCCGTGCAAGATTTTCTGGACTTGGTTTGATTTTCATTCTGTGCACAGCATTCAAGACTGGTGAAACTTTCTAACTGAGCCTCGTTTTCCTTTTTCAAAAACTCGTTGGAAATTGAAAACAACGCCATCCGTCCTTGACCTTCCCGACGCGTGTTGAATGCGTTGAAGTGAGTGATCGGCTGAGGCATTCAACTTGCTGGTAAATTATCCCCTTCCCCAAAATTACGGCTGTCTGAAATCTCGAAAAACGCGATATGTAATCGTCCTGTCACTTTTTTTGGTTTTTCCTTGTGCACCTTGTTGCCAAGGGATGATCCTTCTTTGCCCGACGCAGTCCAACAGGATCAAAGCCTCTCACGCTTTGCTCGGATGCTCAACTTGCTGGGTTCAAGTGTTCAAGCGAAGGTAACAAATGTCGGTTGTCGACACGCATCTCGCTGCAAATGCGATGTGTCGTCAATTAAACGAGCAGCGGCCTTGAGGTGTATTATTATGATTAATACTGATATTATTATCATTAATACTGATATTATTATTATTATTATTATTAATATTGATATTATTATTATTAATACTGATATTATTATTATTAATACTGATATTATTATTATTAATACTGATATTATTATTATTAATACTGATATTANTGACGAGGCTTGAACGCTGTTGTCTGAGACGAGTTGACAATTTAAAACAGTAGAGTCGTTCGTGAGGAGGTTAATGGAGAAAAATTTGGAAACATTTTCCTTTTTTCCAAATTTTTCATACATTTTCGTCACCGAAAACTGAGATTGCAATTGAAAATTTAATATTTGAGTTTTTTACGGAAAATTATTATTTGATATTTAACAGTTTGGTTTCGAGCGTCAGTTGATCACTTCAAGAAAGGTGCGATTGATGTTGTGGCAAAGTTTACAAATCACCGATTCATTAATTCATCAGGCTGAGTCGAGATTCTTATGATATAATGTTGGAGAATCAAGTTTATTTTGTGTCAATACTTTAATGTTAAATCCGAGGGATTAAGACTAGTCTACTCTTCATTTGACATCTAAATTCGAGCAAATTCTTGCTCATTAGTCTGCATTTTGGGCTCAGCTTAGAAATTTCGTCAGATAATTCCTAGTTTAATTGGTAGAAGCCTGTTGTCTATTTGTTATCGATGTATTTTGTAATCAATCGAAACATTTCTTAGTGCTCAGGCTATGAAGTATTTATGAAGAATACTTATGAAGTATGGTTTAAGGATTCCTTATTCTTGCTTGTAAAGTATAAATTGTGCACTTCAAGCGTTTCTCTTTTTTCCTTTGAAAATGTATCGAAAAAAGTACCAGAAAATTGTGGCATATGGTCGTCTGTTTCCAAAACAAGGACATATACTCGTATCTTCGGGGCAATTTGAATTTATTTTGCAAATGAGAGAATCACTGACCTTGAAATCGGATTGGAAATGAATACCCGAATCGCGTTGCGGGGTTTGTAGTATATTTTGTAAGAAAACATTTACAGGATTCAATTTTTTTAAAATTTTTCTTTGGTTTCAAAAAGATATTTCTTTGAAAATCCGTGCAAGATTTTCTGGACTTGGTTTGATTTTCATTCTGTGCACAGCATTCAAGACTGGTGAAACTTTCAAACTGAGCCTCGTTTTCCTTTTTCAAAAACTCGTTGGAAATTGAAAACAACGCCATCCGTCCTTGACCTTCCCGACGCGTGTTGAATGCGTTGAAGTGAGTGATCGGCTGAGGCATTCAACTTGCTGGTAAATTATCCCCTTCCCCAAAATTACGGCTGTCTGAAATCTCGAAAAACGCGATATGTAATCGTCCCGGCACTTTTTTTGGTTTTTCCTTGTGCACCTTGTTGCCAAGGGATGATCCTTCTTTGCCCGACGCAGTCCAACACGATCAAAGCCTCTCACGCTTTGCTCGGATGCTCAACTTGCTGGGTTCAAGTGTTCAAGCGAAGGTAACAAATGTCGGTTGTCGACACGCATCTCGCTGCAAATGCGATGTGTCGTCAATTAAACGAGCAGCGGCCTTGAGGTGTATTATTATTATTAATACTGATATTATTATCATTAATACTGATATTATTATTATTATTAATACTGATATTATTATTATTAATACTGATATTATTATTATTAATACTGATATTATTATTATTAATACTGATATTATTATTATTAATACTGATATTATTATTATTAATACTGATATTATTATAATTAATACTGATATTATCATTAATACTGATATCATTATTATTAATACTGATATTATTAACTAGCTGATTGTGCCCAGCCACACCTGGGCAATATTTGGTAATATGAGTAAAATCCTGAAACTAAAAAAATGCCCAACAAATTAATGTTCACTACCAACATACAATACAAACATCGTACCAATTTTTGTACCATTGTGCATATTTCTTCAGTTGAAAATGTCAGATGTATTTATTACTTTTAAAAAGTAAGAATCATAATGGGGAAACCTTTTCCCCAATGCTTCTCACTTTTAAAAGCATCTGACATTTTTGAGTGAATAAATATAAATGTATATATATATATAATATTATTATTAATAATGATACTGTCTTATTATTATTAAGATGTGAATCTGTCAACCCTCGCTGCGTACATTCCTCAATTTTTCTGATGCCTGCTCGACAGCCGAGTATATAGCAGGAGATTCGCATTTTATGCGTTGTCGCTGCTCATCGGAGAAAAGTTAGCTTCGGTGATGATTCACTGCGTAGTATTTGTTTTATCTGATTATTATTTTTACGTACATGTGTATATATATATATATATATTTACATATANTAGAAGCACTTTATTTATGAATTCTCTATGTCTAGATTTCTAAAGGACATAATGACCATTTATTTAAAATGTAAATCGAAACACTCCGGTGGACTCTCTACAACGATATGGTCTGCAACGGTTTTCTCTGTAGAACGATTTTTTGTTGTTGGTTACATGAAGTTTTCCATATCTCAGTGTTCCATAAAAAATTTTTGGACCAGCAAAAGTTTCATTGAATGTTTGCAGATTCAGAAAATCTTGTTTGAAAGACTTCTTGGCAGGTATTTAAGAATACTTTAATAATTTTTTGATTACAAAAATCAAGTTGAAAGTCAATGAAGTGGCTGTAGTGGAATGTCTTCAAAAAATTAAAAAGATGGGCTTGAAAAAAGGTTCCTCGGAATGAAAAATTGAAAATGTAATCCAGCAGGTGAAACTTTGTCAGAAGAGTTGTTGAGTTAGAGGTAAATATATTCCTTCATTGATGACATACCTAATAATATGTGTTAACCTTCAAGGATTAGAAATATAATGCAGGTGGGCTCTCTCTAAAACGAAATTCTCTCTACAACAGCATTTTTTTTAGTACAGCCTGTTGAATACTGCATGTGGTATCGATGCATTTTCCAATAGATTGAAAAATTTCATTGTATGATAGTACATGTGGACTCTGTCTGGAACGAAATTCAAGGGACCAGAAAAAATTTGTCGTAGAGAGAATTTCGTTGTAGAGAGAATCCACCTGTACTATATTCCAACACATATTTAAACCCCCCATTAAGCTTCCCAACGATTGTAATTTTCAAATCAAATTAAATTTTCTCTCCTCTTACACGCGAGTATGCATTTGAACTTCTCAGAAATTATTTATTT
The DNA here is from genome assembly GCA_905338405.1 of Notodromas monacha. Taxonomy (NCBI): domain Eukaryota; kingdom Metazoa; phylum Arthropoda; class Ostracoda; order Podocopida; family Cyprididae; genus Notodromas; species Notodromas monacha. Next base: position 20,907 of record CAJPEX010001628.1, read on the forward strand.
TCTTCTTTATGCGAAATCAAATTGTAATTCCCTAATTAATTTAGTGAAGACTCCAAATTAGCAGATGTATGTCTTGAATTTCCACGTATTGAAAAATTGCGTTCGAGACGAATTTTAATATACTCGCAGAATAAATTGTAGCGAGAAAAAGGTTTTGTGCACTGCTGGGCCTTCGTTCTCGGAAAAATGCTGATGATCATGCTGATGCTTCTCGAAATAAGCTGGTGGGACGACGTAGTAATATTGCTTGCCTGGGCCTGTCACCTCGAGGCCTTCTTGTCCTCCTCCTCCTCCTTCTTCTTGGTCTTCTTCTGGTCTGTGTGTTTCTGTCGGAACAATTTTGCCCGCACGAGCACTTGCAGGGTTTTCTTCCTCCACGCGGGGTGTCTTGTCATTCACGGATGCGATGCGCGTGCAAGCATTTCTCCGGATGTCTCTTCTTCTTCGTCTTCTTTTTTTTTTTTAAATTTCCAAGGGTATTTTTAGATTGACAAACAAGGAGACTGTCTGACTAACGTAATTGGGCAGCGGAATGAGTTGCCATGGGATTCACTGAGAGGGGAAGCGATTGATGGGCGAAGTAATTTCCAGAACATTGACGTCATACACTAGGCATGTGCGAGGGTTTTAACAAAAGTTATGGGAATAGATATTAAAATGGCGTATAATTGAGCTTTAAAAAATTATTCTCTAGGGAAAACATTTTTTTTTTGTGAGCCAAAGAATATGTTTTCCATAAAGAATAATTTTTTTCAGCTCAATTATACGCCATTTTAATTTATATTCCGAGAACTTTGGTTAGACCCCTGGTATATACTCCACGCGAAAAAAAGCTTGCTGGTGTCCTTGGATGCGGAGTTCACAGAAAATGATGAGTTTTATCAAGTGGAAATTTCGGCGGAGGACTATGATTTTTTTCTTCTTCTTTTAATCTCTCCTGAAGTAAATCGAAACGGAGCTCGGGCCAAACTTTCGGTGTCAATTTGTTGTTTTAAAATGTGTTGAAAATGAAAACTGCTGTACATCTTGACTCGAATCGCAATCGACTGGGCTATACAGGTCAGGCGCGGGATCTTTCGGACAACGAAGTTTCTTTGCAATATAAAACTACTCAATTTTTACGAAATTCTTTTTTTTTCAAATTCAGTGTGCTGTATATATTTCAGAAATGTCCTATAATTAAAATGTCGTATAATCAAAACGAAGTTTTCCAGCTGATTTTCGTGGACAATTTTGCTGTAAAATGGGTTAAAATCAAACCCCAAATTTCCGAAGTTGAGTCGCGATCGATTGAGGAAGACGTCAATTGCGTGATCTATTCGAAACTGAAAGCTAATTGCAATAGATTTTCGTGGACAATTTTGCTGTAAAATGGGTTAAAATCAAACCCCAAATTTCCGAAGTTGAGTCGCGATCGATTGAGGAAGACGTCAATTGCGTGATCTATTCGAAACTGAAAGCTAATTGCAATAAAAATTATAATTATTTTATGTACCATAGTTCTTTTTTCTTTCAACATGTCCTGAAATAAATTAAATCGGAGCGTTCGGGCTAACTTTTGGGGACAGTTCTTTATTGTGAAATAAGTTGAAAATACTGTAGACCGATTACTGTATTGTCTAACTTGAGTCGCGATCGACTGAGGAAAAAACTCAGGTGCATAATTTATCGGAAAAAGAAGCTTGATTATTATACAAAATTAGTAAACTTACATGTAGGTGGAGGAGGAATGCTTTCACTTGTTTTTTAATTTATTCAAAGTCTGAAGACTTCGAAGGATCTTCAAAAAGCTAAATTTGACATGCCCTGCGTTAAAATGCATGAAAATTTATGAAAAAACGGACTCTAGACGATTTCGTGTATGATTTTTCCTTTCTTGGATGTTTTCTATTTGCCTCATGCTGCTGGGATTGAATGAAATATCTCTTCCACTCATGATTCCGTGGTTTTTCGTATCTTCCAATTCAGGGTCACCTGTATACATGTCGTGGCCGCACTTCTACCAGGGCGAGAAGAAATTGCTGCAACAAGTTCAAGGACTGAGTCCCGAGAAGGAAAAGCATCAGTTCTACGTGGACTTGGAGCCGGTTTGTAAAATTTGTTGTCAAATGTAACCGTTGAAACAGTATCCGGGATCGTCTTGTTCTCGAGTCTTTCATTTTTGAAATCATTTCCGAATTTACTTTTCTCATTTTACGGAACAGTCCGAGTGATAATCAGCTTTCAATAGTTTTCTTGAATAATTCTTCGCAAAAAAATTTACGTAAAACGCTGAGGAAATGATCATTGTATTGTATTGCACTATAGTTCTGGATAAGATCATTTTGAGTTATCAATTTTAATTTTGTCAAATGGAGAAGTAATTGATCATCAAGCTCTAATGGTCCCCTAGACTTTGAATTACCATACTCTGAATCTTTCCAAAATCTTTTGTAGGCCTCTTGCAGGAAGTGATAACTTACCGTACTTGAGGTTAACATCATTTCGAAAATCAAATTGAATTTTTTCGAAGAAATGAAGAGTCGAAAGATGCTCAATTTCTCTTAGTCTTTTGTCCCAAGTCTTTGCGAATATTTTTTCATTAGACGCAGAGGAAACGATAAGTGTATCATACATCTATGAATGAAATAATTTTGTCAATCAGTTTGAATTTTGGCTTAGAAAGACGCGATCAATACTTTGGACGGCTGACTTATTTTTTCGTTGGTTTGGTTACAGAAACTCGGACTTCCATTGAGTGTTCAAGCCAGACTGCAAGTGAACATCCAGTTGCAAAGCATTTGGGAAGTTAAAGGAACAAGGAACATGAGGAACACAACTTTCCCGATTCTTTGGATGGAATCCGTGAGTCCGAAGGAAAAATTTTTTTTTTTCGCCAACGGATAAATTTGAAAATGTCTTGACTGGAAATTCTGAAGAGTTTTTGGATACGAGTGTGTTTCTCCAAGTACAGTTCTTGACATTTCAAAAGAATTGCAAATGGGTTCGGGGAAATTTTAATGAAATACTGTACAGTCGAGTTGAACTAAATATTTTTTTTTTCAAATTCGTTTTAAACCTCCTCCGAATATTCATAGCCAGTGTTTTGATGCGATTTTGCAAACGCTTCATCCAAGGTTTCAAAACATGCGGAACTGCTTATTTTCTCGTTGACCGGTTTATTGTAGGACATGGATTACTTCGACCCATTTAAAAAAATGTTTCCGGCATCACACGAAATGTTATATCAACTTGCAAATACCGTATTTGTTTAAAGTACTGCGAGATGAATGCATACCTGTATTACGCATTTATTCGAACGTTTACTGATTTTTGGAAATTTTCTTGAAATCTAGGGAATTGAGAAAATGCCTCAATTCGTGCACGACAAAGTTCACCAAGCCATTGAAATGCCGGAGGTTGTGGAAGCAGCCGCAACTTACACCTTGTTCATTGTTGGACTGGTGCTCGTCATCGTCGTCGGCGCCTTTTTCGTCCACAAGAAAGTCGCCATTACGAAAAGGACGCCGAAAATCGACACTTCCACGTCAACGACGACTTTCGACGGTCTGATACACACTGGTGGTGTCACGGACACCAATTCAACCAATAAACTCTCTACAAACGGACAGCACAAAAACGGGAACGGAACTGCTTAAGCGGAGAAGATAAACATTCCTGGCGGTGTTTGTTTTTTTTTTTCTCCTGCTTGTTCTGAGTATGTAGGTGTCGCCTCCTTCCCCCGCTTTGTGGCGGCAGTGGTGGTTTTCCCTTTCGTCTCTTGAAACTGGAAACAAAATGTGCAGGTCCGGAGGACGTCTCCGAGTTCCACATTCCTCTTGGCATGTCGGTGGAAATCAGAAGCGAGGCCGAATTTTTTGATTGCGACGTCGAGCAGCTTTAGCCCATCCGAATTTGTCCCAAATTGTGAACTGAGGCTCGAAATTTCAAGTCTTGGATTCTAATACAATTTTTTTCTCGTGGGATTACTTCTCGGCCTAACGACTAGATTTTAAATTTTTTTCATAATTGCAGATGAACTCTCGATTGACTGACCAAGAAAACTTTCTTTGAAATTCGTATCATTGTTTTGAATGAATCTTAGCAAGCCTTTGTGAAGTTTAGTCCACGAAGTCTTCCGATCTTTCCACTCGAGGATTCAGTCTCAGCTTGCACCTTATCTTTCCGTTTTCTCAAATAAAAAAAGAAAGAATAAATGAAAGCGAACAAAATTATGAAATTTAAATTCTATTGTTGTCTCTTGAAAAATCGAACTCATCATCTTGACAAAATATGAAATATTTTGCTTCTTACATTTTATTTCCGTTCCCTTGACATTCCGCATAAATTCGCGTGGCAATTTTTCATCAACTTAAGGTTTGCTGGCTCTTCTAGAAGAGTGAGTCGATTCTAAGTTTTATGTAAGGGAGAGAAATCGAAGGAAATGACGATAATCTTCATTGTGGTCACGTATGAAAAACTTTTGAGAGTTTCTTCACGCTATGGTTTTCGCTGGATATGCGTATAATCGACGCTGTCGTAAAAATTCTTTTTTTTTTAAAGAAATTTTTCATGTTCAATTTGTAATTGTTTAATCTGGTTTAGTTGGTCTAGTCTCAGCAAATTTTAAATTGATAAAATATTACGATTGAATCTCTGTTAACATAGCGTTTAATTTCTAGTAGAATTGCCTGGGTAACACAGTAAAATGGAATGTTTTCAATTTTTGCAATCTGTTGCTTCGGAAATCATTTCGGAAAATTTTCCGTTCGTAAATCAAAACTTCTTACGGCGATCAAATTGGGCTCTGAAAACTCGGAAGTGAAAGCGACTCCTCGATTATCCAAGTGGACCTGTTGCACTCGCCACAAAAAGAAGGAAGGTTTTGAAAGATTGCTGCTATCCGTTGTTGAAGTCCGTCAGGAGAAGAAAATGTTCCAAATGCCTGGAACCTTGCGTGTGATACAAGGAGCAAATTTTTTGTTTTCCTTGGCCTGCTGGGTTTATATGTAATACACAACGAATTTACGAGGTGAAGAAGGTTTTTTTTTGTTCGTTCGCGCTACTATATTAGTGTTTGTATTTGCGTGAATGAGACGCGCTGAGATGAGAGGAAATCTATTTGCTCGAGAAGCTGACTAAATTAGGGGGCATTTTTAAGTCAAGGATTCTTGTGCCACAACCTTTTTTTTTACATTTTCTTTTCCCGTCTTTTTTTTTATTTTGTCCCCCGATTCAGGTTTTTTATTTGTGTCAAAATTAGGGATGAGGGAAAATTGTGTGCTTCCCTTCGGGTTGGTGTGAGTGCAGCTGAAATTTTGTTGCCATGACGCGGGAATGGTGCAAAAGCGAATTTTTGTTTCAGAACGTAAGAATTCAAATCGTCCTTGCTTTTTTTCCCGAATTTTTTTTTTCAGTTTTCCCTCTATTTTTTGATGATGCAACCTGACGTTTTTTTTATTTATTTTTTAAAGCTTCTCACTGCAGTATTAGGATTAAGATAGCCTCTTACCTCGATTCCTTTCAATCATCTCTCGATTAATCAAGCCTAATTATCCCATTGAGTTTTCCAGGTTGATAATTTGTAAAAGTAGCGAGAACTTCGTCTTGTTGTATTGATGGACTTCAAAAAATGCTGTTTTTGTTGAACGAATCAATAAAATTAAGGTGTCCAGAAATCGGCCAAATTTTACATTTTGACGAGAATCCGTCAGATCAAGCTGACGTAATTTCTGCCTTCCTCCATGTGCTTCTAAAAAAAAAAAAATGGCGGGTCCGATTTTTCTACCGCTTTCAGACGAAAATATTTTCTGTTTTAAAATATGAGCTAATATGTTTCACGAAAATCGGAGAAAAGACAATTTTGATGAGTGTTCATCTTCTTGGCGAATGTTCGCTCCATCGATGTGCTTCTGCTAACCGACGTATCCGATTATCCTATCGCTTTTGAAGGAGGATGAAGTTCCTTGTTATATTTTTGCACAACGAGAATGTCGACTGTGACCTCCAAAATTTTAGTTTTGAAATTTTCATGAATAGTTTTTTACGCGTTGCTGGTTATTTTTGCTACCGTCTTAGGTTTTAAATTGCTGGCCTTCTCAATATGAGTTACTTTTCTGGGGAATCGTTTGTTTTTCGCTTCGACTTTTTTTTTCCAGTGAAAAATTCCAATAAAATTCAAAGAAAGCTTCTTGCATGATTTTCCACTTAGTGTGTGTGAATCATTTTTGCGAAGCATTGCAGTTTCGAAATGTTGGCCGTTTTAGTGTCTTCGCGGTGAATCGCTGTTTTTTTTCCAAAATTATTTTGGACTTTGAATGTCTTTTGATTTTATGTGACACGCTTATTCTCTTCCGAAGTGAGATGGAGAGTCTTGTTGCTTTCGGACGCAGTTAGGGTTTCGCGAGATGCCTCTTAATTTTGCGCTCATCATTAGTTCGGACTACTTTTTCCTCTCCTATCTGTGTCGGTCTTCCGCGGGGGCATTTGCATTTATACATTTTGCTTGCTTGAAATGTGCTCAACCTCCTTTTTTTACGTATCGCAGACAAAAAGCTGTGCGGCGGGGGATATGACGAGCAGGGGGATTTGTTACGGTTGTGCTGATTCATCAGGAGTGTGGACATAATTCTGCGTGGATGTTGTTGTTCTGTAGTTCTACCCGATTTCTGACTCTCTCTGTCTCGATTTATAATTTTTTCTTGTATGTTTCTTCCTTTTTTTGCGTAGAAGTTCGGAATGTTCTGCGGTTTGTTCTCCGGCGGTTTGAATGAGTTGAAATTTATGCAGCGCTGATTATTCTGGCTTTGAAGTAAAAAAAAAAACAAAAACAAGAAATTGGGCTGCTGGATATGCGGAATTCGTGGTTATTTTGTGAAGACGAAGATAATCTTATGCAATTTAGTCAAGTATTGTTATCATACTAGACGTGTCTTTAAGCTGAATACGGGGCAATAAACTTGTAAATCATCAATGCTAATGACTGTAGGAAATGTCGAGAAATTTATTGGAAAAAATGGTTTCTTGATAAGGGATTAATCTTCTGTTGTGAATTACCGTATTATTCTGAATTGGTCTATCCCTTGTGTATGCCTTATTTATTTGTGCTGGAACATACATTTGCATTTGCAGTAAAATCTCACAACAATGCCGTTGGGACGCAGTGAAATTGCTGTAGAAAAAATTCGTTAAGAGGTAAATTAATTTTTGATATTTGGCAGGACCTAAAAAAAACCACTTTGTTGAAATCTATGTTACTTTATAACGAGATCCTACTGCATATGCGCTCAGAAATCTGTTACAAATAATGTTCGTGTAGCATGTATATAAGTGTCTAACCTTCTATATAAGCAAAGGGTTACACGGTTCCGCGCGGAACAACTTGTTGCTGCTGTTCTGATGGAAAATTTCAACTGAACATCTCAAAGAGGCCTGTCTCAACAAATGGATGAAAAGGGCTGAGAAGTGTTTAAAATTTGTGGTGATAACATTTGGGTGTTTGCCTAGCCTCTTGGAACTAGTGAACATGAGAAAAATGTTTTTAGAAAGCCCTTATATAGTGTTCAGATCATTCCAAGACTTGTGCCAAAATGGGTCCGCAGGGAAATGTATATATCTTATCCTCGTATATCTTATCAGGAAATACTGTACTGTTCGCCAACAGAAGTTGCATTTTTACACATCCGTATCCCGTATGTGTAAAAAATAAACCGCAAACGGCGTTATCTTGTTTTCCTCTTTTTTTTCGATGGCTTATATAATTTTCAATCATGGACGAAAGTATGTAGTGAAATGAAACTTCAATTGACTTTCCGTGTTCCCTGGTGCTTCCGAATGATAAGCCTCACGAACAATAAAAATGATGCCAATGGTCTGCATGAATTCTTGTTGTAATATTAATACCTCATGTAATCACTGCATTCTACCTGTTGATGCCCTCGTCGTCGACGTTTCGTTAGAATTCATCATATTGGTTTTACGGGCATATATTGCACACTAGTGTATGGTATGTGCCAGCATGCGTGATTTTTGAACGTTTTGAAACTTTTTTCTGGGCCCAGCTGATCAAAGTAAATATTTATATACAGTACATACGAGTATAAAGATGATCCGAAGTTTTATTAAAATATAGCATATTCACGTTCAGCAGAATTGAGAAATCAGTGGAAATTTCAAGTGGTCAAGGAGCGCATATGGGTATATTGTCAAAAATTCTGTTCCCATTAGAAATGAAATCATGCCGTCAATTCCGATCATTCATCCAAAGGACACCGAACACTCGGAAATCCGTTCCTCAAGAAAAGAGCCTTGAGATAATGACCAGATGCTTTCAAGGTTCTCGGACGTTTCGGGTCATTGAAGTCCACGTAGTGGATGCCAAATTTTTCCCTGTATATTAGCACATAAAAGCTCACAGTGATCAAGGAAAATAATATTATCAATCCAAAAACAATTTCACTAACGTGTAACCACGAGCCCATTCGAAGTTGTCCATAAGTGACCAAGCTGTGTAGCCCTTGACATTACATCCGTCTTTATAAATCGCTGAAATATAAAAAATACAAGTACAGTATTATCAGCCAGATATCAGTATATGATAGTGCAGTAATTTATAACCTCCTTACAAAAAATCTCGCGGCAATGAAATATTCAAAGTTTTTTTTAAAGCGGATTTAAATAAATTCTTGTTACAACAAACTTAATTCCTTGGGGACTTCAGAAAAAGTGTGTTGCACTCATCAATAACTTTTTATTATAAAAATATTTTAACAATTAATGGTTGGAAAATTTGTAAAATAAGACCTGCCCATAATCAATTATATCTTGCTTTTCTGACATTCTCAGATTTTTTCATCATTGTTTAAAAAACGGAGTGATCTTCTGAAAAATATTATAGCTTCATTCCAAGGATATACATTCCATCATTTGCACCAAACCTCTTCAGTTTGGGAGGATGATGTGAAAATCTTTATTCTATGAGGATGAGGTGGGGACTTTGAAGCTATAATCAATGACAAACCTGCTTTCATTTATTCATGCTTCAAAAGAACCCCTAAGTAACATTTGGGATTGAAAATTCCAGACTGTACCAGCCTTAGCCAGGAAATACATATTTGCTTGAGAATCTCTTGAATGTTTCTCAAAAAAAAATTTTACACTGGAATTAGGAAGGTTGTTATAACAGGAATGTTTTAATACAGCATGTACTCTACGTGGGCTTTCTGCTGGGACTTGAGAAAAAGTTTGTAATACTGAAAGATTTGTTGTAATGGTAATTGTTGTAATGAGATGATTTCATTGTATTTGGTACTATACGGTCTTCCTGCAGTTTAGCCAATTAGTCTTATCTGTTATTGCAATTGATTCAAATGCTTCACAGAAATTATTTCAGCAATAAGAAACGTTTTTCCCTGGTTCCAATAAGGTTTTGTTGCAACAAAATTCTGATGTTGGCAGTTGTAAGCTAATCTAAAATACTCACCTTTTAGTAGAAAGTTTATGTAGTGCTTGTAATAATAAATCCTTGGCAAATCATCTGAATACCCGGCGTTGTCAGAAAATCCATTCTCTGTGATGTAAACCGGAGTATTATTGTACTCATCCTTGATCCAGTTCATCAATACCCGGAAGCCAAAGGGCACTGGTCTCAGCCAGGAAGAACCAGACCTGAAACGAAACCCATATGGGTGAAAGCTCATCTCATAAATGCTTCCCGTTTTGTTTCATGAAGAAAAAGTCACAATAGGAAAAGGTCAAGAAAAGACGGGTTCATATTAGGTCGCAGTCTGATTTGGTCCATAACTTCGGGTAATTAACATCTTGACATCAAATACGAAGATGATTTACATATAGGAGATGTATTAATTGCTGGTAAAGTGCGTCCCTCATATTCTTAATATTAATGCATTGCCCTTAAATATATTAGGAGGCATATTCCTTCGACAATAAAACTTACGGATTCGAGAGATATACACTTTCGGTATTTCAAATATTCTCCAAAATGCAACAAAAAAACCTTCATGCACAGATTCAGTAATGCATTTAGAAATTCATGTAAGAGGTATTTATGCGAATAGCAGATGGACCTTTTCTAAAACCTTGGAAGGCAGAAAAATATAGTTACAATGGTATGCAGATACAGTGTAAATTTTTGGCCAAATTTTTGTAAATAAAAATTGAAACTATAGTAAACGTCAAATGCTGTAAAGGCGAAAAATAATTTATCTTTGGAACTGAGAGTGTCCTGTTATGATTTATTTTACCTTATTCCATTTCAAGTTGAATTTATTTCCACAATTATAAGAAAAGCATCCATCATGCACATGGCATCAAATAAATTAATTATGCATGTGGGCCACAGAAAATCGGGAGGGTATCGACGTGGTGCATATTTCCTTCATCGTCGCTTCGAAGAAAATGATTTTAGGGAATTCAATGTTAATTGCCTTCGGATATACCCACGTGTACCAAGTTGGATCAGAAAAGGTCGAAGTGTCGTGATCATTGAAATAATTGGCAATCGGCGGATGAACCTCGTCTTTCACGAAGAGTGAAGTGTAGTGATTGAATCCGCGGATTAATGTTTTCTCTTCGCTCGTGAAATCCGGCAAACGGGAAACTTGAAGCCCTTCAGCAATGCTCTTTGCTTTTATCTGTAATGTACATGTCAAAAGTTCAACACATTTTACAACAATTCAATAATAAAACTGCTCTACAGGTTTTATGGATATATTATACTTCGTTATTGACGATAATGAAAAAAAAGAAACTTCATAAAAAAGATAGTTACGAATATTCCACACTTCAGTACAGTAAAATCTTGTTACAACAAATACCGTTACAACAAATTTTTCAATACAACAAACTTTTTTTCAAGTCCCGGCAGAAAGCCTATAGACTACATGTTAAAAAAATCTCGTTATAACAAACTTGGGAATTCCGTTATAACAAACTTCTTTGACACAATTTTTTTGGTTTTTTGTGGAAAAATTTGGAAAAAAATACTTGAAATTTGTTTGTGTTATTCACAATTGAAGCCTGAATCAAAAGAGACCTCAATAGAGGCCCAAATGTTTCAAAATCTCCATGGGATTCACCCAGGAGAGAGAGTTTTCCACACTTCCATGGAACCACTTCCCTGGAACACAGAAAAAATTGCATGTATAGAATTTTTTGACCCCTGGAGGTTAATCCAAACATTCTGTTTCCCATAAACTTGTGCAGGAAGGACAGTCACATAAAAAACTTTAATACAGTAGAGTAACTGCCCCAACAGCAATGACTTCCCTGGAAGACATTTTTATAAATTTACAGTATTGAACCCTGAACCAAGAAGTCCACAGAATCCATCCAAGCATCCAACCCAGGAGCAGTTCTTCAGTGTCTTCTGAAGAATAAAAATAAAGATGCACACCTAAAAGATTA
>CAJPEX010001628.1:32698-53238 GCA_905338405.1 Notodromas monacha
TATTGGGCATTTCTCTCACAAATTTACCATCATTTTAGCTAATTAAAAAAATTACCTCCAGCATAGAGGGACTTCTACTTTTTTCTCAATTGATTGTTATTTTTGTAGATGCCAAAATTTCAATGTACAGTAAAAAGATACACTATTCAATGCTTCAAATGTTCTTAATGAGTTGAAAATGTATTCACTAATTCAAATTCAAGTGGCAAACAATTTTTTTAAGGAGAATTCTGAAGAATATTTCTTCCATAAAACACCAATTAAAATTATATAATGTATGTCTATGGGAAAACAAGACTCAACTTAGGGACAATTCAACTTAGGGACACTCTTGATGCACCAATTATGTCCGCATCTTGGGGTCTCACTGTATATAATGAAAATTTTGTTACTTAGGTCTCATTCAATTTTATTCTAATGCAGGTTTTTCAAAAGATCCCCGCATGGCTTTATTTTAAAAATATTCATAAGAATTCACATGAATGTCATATTCGCAAGTACAATATATTACATACCAGCTGTTTCATGACATTCGGATAATCTCCATCAAGTAGAATAGGATGAGCAAACCAGCCAACAGAAAATTGCATTTCTCTGTCAGCAGCTTCGAAATTTGCAGATGAATTTGTAGCTGGGAGAGCAGCATTTGAGTTCAATGTTATGCCAACCTCTCCTGCCAGGAAAAATTGGAAATCATATGAAATATAAGTATAACCCTTTTTTTTAATGATACCATATGGTATCTATGGACATGGACTCAATCTATTACATTACAGGGGAGAAATCCATCATCAGAAAATTCTTTTAACTTAGTTATGTAAAGCTGTGTTAAATTGCTACTTTGTTCTATGTTCTATACATATTCCTTCCAAAATCCAATTTCCTATGATACATTCTTGAAAATAATTGTAATAAAGACTGATCAAGATTAACAATGAAAAATTATTAAAATCGAAAGATAAGAATGATTAAATGCATTAATAATGCTTAAAACGCTTTTAACCTATTTTCAAAGCAGAAAATTCCAGCTATAATTCAAGCAGAAACGTAGATTGAAGAATATAAAGATTAATAAAATAACCTCCTATAGGCATTGGCATCACTCCTGAATCCACAATCTGTAGTCAAAATTTAATAGCAGCAGTCAAAGCCCATTGAGAAACATCATTTAAATGTGCTAGAGGTCCATTAACATCATTTTTATAATTTAAACATATTTTGAGCAGCAGGTCGTTCACCCTTTTGAGAAGATCGAAAGTCTTTGTTGTAGCGCCTGAAAGCCTTGGCATGAGCCCTGATTACGTTGTGGGCGCACTGGTAAGGACCAGTTCCAATCAGGTTCTTCCCTGGGGCATGTTCTCCAGTACCGTACCCAAGTACGCAAATGACCCAGGGTTCATTGAATGTTATCCACAATTTTACCTGGAAAATAACGCAGAAATAAGCATTTATTGAAGAATATATAGGGTCACAAATTTGTGAAAATGTTGGCCATTTGCTTTTGTGAGTCAGCCTCGTGAAAATTTACACAGATGAATTGAATGTTAACGTTTCCGTCCTATAGTGAAGTTTAAAAATAATCTTGATTTATTTTTTACTCACCCTGTCTCCAAAAGCATTGAAACAAGCAGCGGCATACTCCTCAAACCAGTTCACACTCTGAGGTGACAACCATCCTCCTTTGTCTTCTAGCACTTGTGGCAAGTCCCAATGGTACAATGTCACCTGTGTGAATGTATACAAAGAGAACAAAATAAGATTACTTGACTTGACTATAAATTGCTCCTGTTAAATTTATATGATTTATTGTCAAAGATTCTATCCAAATTGTCTCATCTGCTAAACCTTATCTGGGAGCAGGCTGAACACCTTATTGTGCTTTAAATTGGGATCAGTAATTGTCTGATATGCTGCAATTTATAATGCTGACTTTTTTTAAATCAGTGAATGGAAGAAAGTGTATGTATTTACATCAGTATTTCAATTGTACATTTTGGGATGCTTATTTTGCCATCTTCCATTCTGATGTGATGGAATGTGTTTGGATAAATGTGAATGGGTGGGGAGGGGAGGAGGTTTGGATGCAGGAACAATGCTTGAAACTTGTGATGCTGAAATGCAGAAAATGAAGCTTGCTGTTCAATTCAATTCAACTTAACTATAAAGAGTGTAATGTATTTACTTGAGCATCAAGTGCACCCCCCAATAAATTGGAGCAAAAATGAGGCACAAATCATGGGGCATACAATTCTGCAACGTAAAAAATCCTGTATTCCCATATTCCCAATATTCAAATCTTCTTTCAGAGCTAATACAGTGGCCCCCTGCCTAACAGACCTCCCATGTAAGGGATTTTTGCCAAACAGACCAGCTCTGCAAGCAGCTTTTCCTCCCGCCCAACAGACAAAATCCACCAAACAGACTTCTTTTAGTTTAAAATTGGTGTTGAAATTTGAAATTTTCAATTTTTATGTAATTGAATTCGTGTAAAGGACTTTTTGTCTGACAGACTTGTCCCTTGCACGAATCAAGTCCGTTAGATGGGGGTTGACTGTATTTTAATCATATTAGTATCTAAAAATCATATTCTTAAAAGTACTTGAAAATCATTGTCAAATTTCATTTCTGAGTGGGCCTACAAGTTAAATTTTAGTCCAACACGTAGTTTTTCAAATAGGAATTTTGTTGGCTGAGAACTACAGTACATATCCTATATGTGGGGAAATGGGGATATGGGGGAACACTTTTTTCAAAAATTATACCTAAAAATCTAACGTGTGTGTCTTATACTTGAGTGCATGTGGTACTCAAGTAAATATTATACTTCAAAAAGATGTGACAATGATTAAATAAAACAATACATCACCATAGGCTTTATCCCAGCTGTCAGTAATGCATCAATCATTCTGTTGTAGTACTTGACACCCAAAGGGTTAACAACTCCTGTGCCCCCAGGAAGAATTCTTGTCCATGCAATTGAAAACCGGTAATGGTTCACCTTAGAAGTAAAAAAAAAAAAAACAGTTGCCTGACAAGAACATCATCTGCCACAGGGCTGACAGAATGATCAAGTGCCTGTTCATCCTTTGGAAAGAAAAATGTTAAAACCCACTTTCATGTTTTTAAGCAAGGGTTATAGAAGGAGGTAAAACACCATTGACAGTGTACGTTGTAAGGGACAACTTAACAGTTGATACACGGGGACCAACGAGACGCTTTTTCACAGGGTATACGACCCCGAAAAAGGACGTCTTTTTTTGAGATTCAATTCGTGGGAAAATGAGATTTAAACAGAAGCAGGTCACAAATTTAAACTTCCCCAAAAGTGTGGAATATACGTTAGAAAACATTTGTTCAAGACAAGAAGAGTAAAAATTAAGCTTATAACTTGACCATTTTATAATTGAATACAGTATTTCTGTCTCATAAATGCAGCAGTAACTTGCTTTTACTACCATGTTTACCTGATAAACTTCAATCATTCATCTGACCTAATATTATTCAGATAGTTAGAAAATATGTAGTCATTTGATGCACAGTATTCTTTTTATGCAATTTAAATTAGACACGCAAGTTTTGCCTGTAACGGTATACTTGAAAATTGAGATTTTCAGTTTGTTATTTATCTAAATACAGTTACGTACACTGGGATCAGTCAGGCATGAGATTTGGCCCGGGTAATTTCATTTTGATGATCATAGATGCTATAGTTCTAATGCTAAAATATTTACTGATAAGTATAGGTGGTACCCCACAATTCAACCCCAATCTGTTCCTGGGTAAAGGTCGAATTGCAAAGTGTTTGAATTGTGAGACAGTGTCAAATTCAAAGTTTTCCGCATCATATTTGACATTTTGAGTCTCTCTGCAGACTAAATTGCGGGGCAAGAGGTCAAATTACGATTTGACAATCCAGCAAATCTCACTGTCAAATTGTGGGATGGTTAAATTGCAGGGCATCAAATTGCGAGGTACCACCTGCACAGTAAAATTCCTTCATAACCAAGAGTTTGCAGTCTTAAAAAAGCTTTTTTATTTACCGCATATATTTAAATGGAAATATTCAATGCGAGTTTTACAAAATTACATTCTGTAAAGTGAAAAAAATACTGTCTATATTTCTCAAGCTATATAATCACACATTCTGCACTCAAGTGGTCATTATTCTTAAAGTTAGCCGGATTTTCACCTTGAATACTTTTATTTGCCTTTTGCATGCATCATCCTTCAAAAATCAATCAAGCCACTAAATTGCGACTTAAAAACTGGCATTACCAAAAATCTTAATATTGAAAATTTTAAATAACATTGTGCTACTGGGACAAGTTCAAGATGCAAGCAAGAATTTTTTGGAACAAGATTCAACAAAGTTTTGAATAAGAAATCCACTGTCTTTATACCGGATCTAAAATCAAATTTCTCTTCCAGCCCTCCCATCAGAGAAAATTGTTTTATTTGTCTTTCAAAGTGTAGTCTATATTTAAATTGTAAATTATGAGAACAGTTCCATGCAGAAAAAAAAAAAACAACTTGCCATCTTCGTTCCATCCGCCTTCCACTTGATACGAAGCTGTCGCCAGGCCCCAAGAGAACCCTTTAGGAAATTGCGCATAAAGCAAGGGCTCGTCTTGGTAGCCCCGAACGAAAGAAAGGTAACTCAGTCCGCAGAAAATCGCCAAAAATATTAACGCAGAAATGCCGCGCAAATCACTCGCCATTTTGAATCTTTCAATTCCTCCCTTGCCACAAGAAAAATATACCGACCGAAAGTAGCACATTCCAACATCATCTTGCGGCCTTGAACAACTAAATCCTACCCATTTTCTCAATTTTCTCATCAAATGGCTCATTACATCCCTTCGATGCAATAGCCCTAAAAATTTCTTTGATTTTTTTGCCTTTTCTCTCGTCAGAATACGAATATCCAACTGTGTGATGAGATCTGATTTAAAATCTTCATTTGATCATTTTTAGTTTAATCCATGCCTAACGAACCAATTCGGTTTCATTCCTACCACCTATTTTTAATGAACATAGTAATTAAATGTAAATATAAAAGCGCAACGGTTTCTAACTAACTTCACCGTCGTATGTGGAGAAACTGTTATTGTTACTGTTAACGGTTCGCAAATTGATGCAAATAAATACTCAGTCCTAATGAAGGATGAAAGTCTGAAAAACATTTTTCGAATAATGCGAGAATTTCACGGAGACACAATTGGGGATTTTGAGTGCTCATACATTGACAACAGCTAAAAAAAAAACCATCATTGGAAGCCACGCAATAATGTTGAGATAAAATTTCTTCAGCACTTCACACGGATGCTTTCCATTGTTTGTGAGCACCCTGTACACAAAGAAGAGTTCTAGTCGACTTCACCCGACCGAATGAAGCGAATACAGAGAGTCCTACGCATATTGAATCCGAAACGCACAAAACATTATTTCCTGATTTTCCGTCCCACTTCCATCAATAGGACTGGTTCAACGGGTTTCCAGTGTTCGAAAATTAAATATATACCCACAATTATTTGTTTAAAAAGAAAACAATAATCTACCACCAGCACCTAAAACTCGCGATAAATCATTCCAGAATAAAAAGCGGAACTGCCGTGTATGAGGCGCAGTTGATTCATTATTCGCTGATCATCATATTCCACAGGTTAAAGCATCAATGAAGGGTTTAAGTAAGGGTATNGGTAATGGTTCACCTTAGAAGTAAAAAAAAAAAAACAGTTGCCTGACAAGAACATCATCTGCCACAGGGCTGACAGAATGATCAAGTGCCTGAACATCCCTTGAAAAGAAAAATAGAAAAACCCACTTTCATGTTTTTAAGCAAGGCAATATCTTCCTCCATTTTGTGGTAACTGTCACATGCAACATTCCCTGTTGAATTGTCAACTATGTGCCCCTGGTTGCTCTGCGAAAAAGTGTCCCATATGCTGGGGCTTTTTCCTGCAGAAAAAAAAATTATAATCAATTCGTGGAAAAATGAAAAGTTTTTTAAACAGAAGCAGGTCACAAATTTCAATTTCCTCAAAACTGAAATATATACGTTAGAAAACATTTGTTCAAGACAAGAAGAGTAAAAATTAAGATAATAACCTGACCAGTTTATAATTAACTACAGTATTTCTGTCTGGTAAATATGCAGCAGTAACTTGCTTACTACCATGTTTACCTGATAAACTTCAATCATTCATCAGCAGCGCTTAAATTGGATAGTTTAAAAATACATATTCATTCGACGCACAGTATATGTGTTACGCAATTTAAATTAGACATGCAAGTTTTGCCTGTAATATACTTGAAAATTGTGATTTTCAGCATTTTATTTATTTAAATCAAGTTATGTACACTGGGATCAGTCATGCATAAGATTTAAATTTTTACTAATAAATAAAGGCAGTGCCCCAAAATTCAACCCCAATCTGTTGCTGGGTAAAGGTCGAATTTCAAAGTGTTTGAATTGTGAGACAATGTCAAATTTAAAGTTTTCTGCATCATATTAGACATTTTGAGTCTCTCTGCAGACTGAATTGTGGAGCAATAAGAGGTCAAAATACAATTTGACAATCCAGCAAATCTCACTGTCAAATTGTGGGATGGTTAAATTGCAGGGCGTCAAATTGCGAGGTACCACCTGCACAGTAAAAGTCCTTCATAACCAAAGAGTTTGCAGTCTTGAAAAAGCTTTTTTTATTTACCGCATATATTTAAATGGAAATATTCAATGCGAGTTTTACAAAATTACATTCTGTAAAGTGAAAAAACACTGTCTATATTTCTCAAGCTATATAATCACACATTCTGCACTCAAGTGGTCATTATTCTTAAAGTTAGCCGGATTTTCACCTTGAATACTTTTATTTGCCTTTTGCATGCATCATCATTCAAAAATCAATCAAGCCACTAAATTGCGACTTAAAAACTGGAATCACCAAAAATCTTAATATTGAAATAAAATTTATTGTAACACGATGACCCTGTTCAAGTTCTACGTTCGTTCTTAAAAAATCTTGTTCTAAGTTGTTTCAAAACTTATTCTTTAGGTGACAGAAATATGGCCTAGATTTTAGTTTAAAGAGATCCAGCCCTCCCATCAGAGAAAATTGTTTTATTTGTCTTTCAAAGTGTAGTCTATATTTAAATTGTAAATTATGAGAACAGTTCCATGCAGAAAAAAAAAAATACCGGATCTAAAATCAAATTTCTCCTCCAGCCCTCCCATCAGAGAAAATTATTGTATTTGTCTTTCAAAGTGTAGTCTATATTTAAATTGTAAATTATGAGAACAGTTCCATGCAGAAAAAAAAACAACTTGCCATCTTCGTTCCATCCGCCTTCCACTTGATACGAAGCTGTCGCCAGGCCCCAAGAGAACCCTTTAGGAAATTGCGCATAAAGCAAGGGCTCGTCTTGGTAACCCCGAACGAAAGAAAGGTAACTCAGTCCGCAGAAAATCGCCAAAAATATTAACGCAGAAATGCCGCGCAAATCACTCGCCATTTTGAATCTTTCAATTCCTCCCTTGCCACAAGAAAAATATATCGAGCGAAAATAGCACATTCCAACATCATCTTGCGGCCTTGAACAACTGTATCCTACCCATTTTCTCAATTTTCTCATCAAATGACTCATTACATCCCTTCGATGCAATAGCCCTAAAAATTTCTTTGATTTTTTTGCCTTTTCGCTCGTCAGAATACGAATATCCAACTGTGTGATGAGATCTGATTTAAAATCTTCATTTGATCATTTTTAGTTTAATCCATGCCTAACGGATCAATTTGGTTTCATTCCTACCACCTAATTTTAATGAAACTCGTCAGAATACGAATATCCAACTGTGTGATGAGATCTGATTTAAAATCTTCATTTGATCATTTTTAGTTTAATCCATGCCTAACGGATCAATTTGGTTTCATTCCTACCACCTAATTTTAATGACCATAGTAATTAAATGTAAATATAAAATCGCAACGGTTTCTAACTAACTTCACCTTCGTATGTGGAGAAACTGTTATTGTTACTATTAACGGTTCGCAAATTGATGCAAATAAATACTCAGTCCTAATGAAGGATGAAAGTCTGAAAAACATTTTTCGAATAATGCGAGAATTTCACGGAGACACAATTGGGGATTTTGAGTGCTCATACATTGACAACAGCTAAAAAAAAAAATCATTGGAAGCCACGCAATAATGTTGAGATAAAATTTCTTCAGCACTTCACACGGATGCTTTCCATTGTTTGTGAGCACCCTGTACACAAAGAAGAGTTCTAGTCGACTTCACCCGACCGAATGAAGCGAATACAGAGAGTCCTACGCATATTGAATCCGAAACGCACAAAACATTATTTCCTGATTTTCCGTCCCACTTCCATCAATAGGACTGGTTCAACGGGTTTCCAGTGTTCGAAAATTAAATATATACCCACAATTATTTGTTTAAAAAGAAAACAATAATCTACCACCAGCACCTAAAACTCGCGATAAATCATTCCAGAATAAAAAGCGGAACTGCCGTGTATGAGGCGCAGTTGATTCATTATTCGCTGATCATCATATTCCAAAGGTTAAAGCATCAATGAAGGGTTTAAGTAAGGGTATTATTTATTTAGCCTTGGTCAATTTTCTAAATGATTGATGCAGATGAAACTTTTCATGTTTACGAGCTTCGGTTCACGCGGTTTTTCTGCGTTTTGCACCGCTTTTGTTTTGCTCGAAAAACTCGATATTGTTGAAGACTCGAACTACCGACATTTCTTCATAAAGTATCATTTGAATAAAGCTATTCGATATAATAGGCTACATGACAATTTCAATTGCAATTCAATATGACATCCTGTAACCCAAACAATCATTTTCAGGTCTATCTCAGAAGCAAATCAAATACAGTATTTAAAAAAATTGCTTACAACACATTTGCTTATTAAGCTCCGGTCAAATGGATTTTTGTCATAATTTTTTATGAAAAAGGTTTTTTTAAGCTTTTTTCCTGGTTCGTCCAACGGTTTTTTGTAACAGTAGTTTACTGTAAATACAATATTTATTATACTGTAGCAGGAAAAAGCCGTGCATAGAACCTGGTGTGGTAATATCTGATGACTATGATGTGATTCATGTGAACCTTACATTTTGGGTTACTTTCCTCTCTTGTTCATCTACTGTATACTGTATATTTTGGATTCTTCAAAGTGGGACAAAAAATATACCCATTCTTCGATTATTATGTGAAGACTTCAAAAATGTCCCGTAAACTACATTATACTTAAACCATAATCTGCAATCTATCACTGAGAAGGGTTCGCGTCTGTTCCCAACGTAAAAGAAAAAACGGTTAAAAAAATAAACGCTCCAATGTCAGTGAAAAGTCACACGAACCCCTTGGAATTTATTGAAAAAAAAAAACCCATCCAGTTTTGGCATCGATCGTCGCATTGCTTTATTGCCAGAAACATCGTAAAAAATGAAGAAAAAATAAGAAAAAAATTATCCACCCAACATAACGAGTGCAAAAACAAAAAAAACAAAAAGAAATGCCGACTTTGTTTCCGTATACTGTGGTGTGAGATTTCGACCGCGGCTGTACAACTTGAAAAATTCGATACTGCAATCACTCGTGGATATTTAATCCTTATTTATCTCTCCCTCTCTCATCTCTCTTTTCCTTTCCTCTCACTCTCAATCAAACTCATGCTTTCTTATTATTCCTCGGAAATGAAAAAAAAAATTAGAAACAGAATCTAGATATTTTTCTGTGATGATGGTGCGATGAATGATCTATACGAGCCTTTTTACCATGATGATGATGACTTGAGTGGATGATGATGGTGATACAGTCCTGTAACACACGTGATCTTTTCACGGCGTAATAACGAAAATCCTGTTTTCGCGGAGATGAATGCAGTATTTTCAGAAGGCCTCGTATACGCATGTGAGCAGGATGTATTTCTGGGCTATGGAAAGTTCAGTTACATTTGCACAAGTCATTGGTGTCAGTGGCCTGGCGGATGAAGCCCATGAAACCGGATCTCTGGTCCGCCTTGGTGCCATCGTCGGCGTCGGTGTGGAAGTGCACCAGCATTTGGTTGCAGCTGGAGGTCACGCACTCCCGAGACCGGGTGTTGTCTCCGTGGAACAGCGCCAACAATTCATCGGGATTCCCAGCACAGCCGTTGTAAAACTATATGGGGAATACAATATGGTTCAGTCGGTGAAATCAAATACCATAACACAGTGGGCTGTACAAAGCTGGTAGCAGCACAAGCCAACGGAAGAAAGGGAATTGTCATTAACCTCTTGACCAATATACTCACCGATATTCTCACCAGCACCACCAAGATATATTACATCTTATCTCTTTCTCATCCAAAACCCAGTTATTCCATGGGTGTTGGGCAGTCTAAACCCAAATAAGTGGCTTTTAAATCTTATCTATTTATTTATTTATTCATTTATTCAATATTTTGGAAAAATGTTGTGTCCATGAAGGGGCACTGCAAAAAATCAAGTGAGACCCAATGGTGAAGAAGTCATCAAGAACGAGTACAATATATTTTTTTCTTGGGTGGCAGAACTTGTTTGCAGAAAGAAAACACATCCTGGGTGGCATTTCTTCCAGCTAAGGCTTATTAGCATTTGATATTTCTGAAAACAAAAGGTTTTAACCTTCCCAAATTTGCCCAACTGCTGAAGCCTTTTCAAGCCATGCACATTTTGGTGACCTTCCATCAAACTGAAATGCACCACTGTGCCGGAAAAATCCTGACTTTGCTGCATCAGAATAGAAAGATGGCTGTTGTCATCCAAGATTTAAACTTATGTCACTATCCCTTGCTGGACACAAGTGGGTGGATTTCCATCCTGGATTGGTGCTGGAAAACAGTGATATTGTTTTCCAATACACTTCAATGGTGACTCATTTAATTGGTTCTCCAGTTCATCAAAAATTAGAAATAAGCCCACAAAATATCAAACCCCCAGGCAAGGGCACCATTAGCCTGGGGAAGGTTACTACTTACCTAACTCAATTCTCTTCACTGCAAATACTGACTCATATGTAGCTACCAGGATCCCCCACCCTCAGAGTTTTAGCGGGATCTTGGACCTGGATCCGCTTTTTACAGAGGGATGGGTTGGGATTATTTATAGATTTGGGACAGTGAAGAGAATTGAGTTAGGTAAGTAGTAACCTTCCCCAGGCTAACGGTGCCCTTGCCTGGGGGTTTGTTACTACACCATAACTAATTCTCTTCACTGCAAATCTTTAGAATTGGATTCAAAGTCCAAGATATTTTTTCTGCTGCTGCAGTAGAAAACTGTCAAATGTTTCAACAGGATGTTGTTGTGACTTTCTTTTACTTGTAAGAAAGGAAAGAAGTGCTTTCCAACTGTTTTGGCAGAAAACATTTTATTCACACTTCAACAAGAAACCAGCTGCCGCAGCTGTTGTAAAACACTTGTCACTGCTTTTCCAAAGTGCTGAGATTTGCTACGCAAGCTTGGGTTTGCATTGCAATTGCATCCCCAGGGACCAGCACTGTTTTTCTCTTCCTGTTTCAAATGGTTTTATTGCCAATCTCAGGTTTTAAAGTTAAGGAAGATTTTTGAGAAAAACGCGCCGTCAAATCTATTTTTGGCCCATCAATGGGTGTGTGCCTGGAAGTGCCTGGGGCGCAGCTGCTGCTGGGTGTTGGGGGGTCCATTAGATTTTGTCCCCTCTTTGTAAGCTGCCTGTTATAGTGCTTCTGGAAGGTTGTTTCCTTTTTCCATCCTGTGAGTTTTGCGATTGAGTCAAAAGATCTATTTTTGGCCCAAGCAAAACTTGAAGCTGCTGATCTTGTTGATCCAGGCATATCATTAATGCCCAGTTCAGCTAAGATTTTTATGAGCCATTGGCAAAGTGTTGCTTTTTTCACTTGCTGGCCATTATCAGCCCTTACAAATAAATATGAGGATCTTTTGTTGAAGGTTGACATTTGTACATATCTTTTTACAAGATTGATTGGACATATACGCTGATCCATCATATATGGTGCTAGACGAATGCCCTGTCAAGTTTGTGGTGTTGCTGCTGATGTCTTTTGCATCTATAGGAAAGGGATAAACAGATTGTTTCCTTCTTGCCAAAAATCTTTTCCTGGTTTAGATATATTGTCCACCCGTAGTCCTGTGGTCAGAGCTAGTATCAGCAAGGTTTCCTTTGCCTGCTCCAAGATGGAAGTTGGGAGTTGGCATTGACGTATATAATTTAATACAACGTCTGCATCCCAAACTGACATTTTTGGTTCAAAGTTTTTGGATGTTCTTTTTGCTCCCTTCATGAATTGGTCCAGTCTTTGTTGGTCAATGACTCATTTTTTCCAATTTTCTGCAAACCATTGGGTGATTGCTGCTCTCATTTGTTGTATATAACCAAAGGTATATTTTTGCAGTATTGCGGTATATACAGCAAGGAATCTCAGGAATGTATCCAATGTAATTGTTTGTACATTTTGTCCATTTCAATTGGCAAAATTTAAAAACTTTGCCACAATTCCTTGATATTGTTTTTGCGTTGTTTCTGCTCTAGCTGCTGCTATTGTTTTTTGTACAATGTTGTCTAGCTGTTGTGCAGAAAAAGGGACACTTGCAGGGTTGATTTCCTGAGATGGTGGCAAACAGTAGGATTTTGTGGTAGTATGAGAGCTTCTGCTAGGTTTGGGAGGTCCAGGTATGTTGAACTATTTTGTAGAAGAATGGGCCACCAAGGTTGGGATGGCCAGTTTGGATGTACAAGGATCCCTGTTGCTTGTTCCTTCTTGATTTTTTGTATTACCCTGGTTAATAAGGCAAACGGAGGGAAGAATAATCCAATTTCATTATTCCAATTCTGCAGAAAGGCGTCAGTATATACAGCTTGATCTTTAAAGTACCATGAACAAAATTGTGGTATTTGTGTGTTTACTGTGGTAGCAAGCCAATCAATTGTTGGATAAAATTTGAAATAATTGCAGGCTGTACTGAAGTATTGGTCTGTCAATTTCCATTCTGCGTCAAGATTTTTAGCTTGGTATCTTGAGAGAATTCTGGTTAACTGATCTGCTGGATTTTGCGCTGATGGTATATATATTGCTTTTGCCATTGCTTGGTGGCTTTCAAGATAGTTCCATAAGTTTTTTGCTTCTGTGTTGAGCCTGTTAACCATTCCTCAGGCTTTGTTTGTATATGTGACTGCTGTCATATTGTCACTTGAAAAATGATATATCCTTTGTGGAAATGTATTCCTTTGTCCTGGAATGTTTTGAGTGCAAGTCTCAATACTTTAAGCTCAAGGAGATCAATTGCATCTTGGTCATTAGGTCTCCATATCCCCAAAATTTTTGTTTTCCTAGGATTGCGCCCCAGCCACCAAATGTTGATGCATCCATTATAATTTTATGGGTGATCCTTGGTTGTAGGAAAGTTTTTCTGCATGGATGTTTCAGGTTGTTCCACCATATAATTTCTTGAATAAGATGTTTTGGGATGAAATTGTTTTGTTCCCAATCAACAATTGGTTGTTTCATATCTGCCTTGACTTTTTCAAATCCTCGGAATAAAATGAGCCTCCCCATAGGGGATCGCTGGTATACAACTGAGCAGGAATCCTATGATCTGTGAATATTTTTGTAGCGTAATTGTCTTTCCATTTTTGCACAGTTTTTTGAGGATCTTTAGGTCCTTTTGTA
Source organism: Notodromas monacha (assembly GCA_905338405.1). Lineage (NCBI taxonomy): Eukaryota > Metazoa > Arthropoda > Ostracoda > Podocopida > Cyprididae > Notodromas > Notodromas monacha. The sequence goes on from CAJPEX010001628.1 coordinate 46,418, forward strand.
GTCTGTTGTACTTTTTCTCAGGGATTTCCAGAACTTGCAGTTCACTGTTGATAATGAAACCAAGATGTTTTCTTCTTGTGCTTGGGATCAATCGTGATTTCTCTTCATTAATAAGAAATCCTGCATCAAGGAGTAATTGATGGCAAGTATATGTATGTTCTTAACATTCTTGAAAATTTTGTGCAACCACTATGGTGTTGTCAATATACGCATGTACACGGATCCCTTTCTGACGTGCAACTTTCAGCAAAGCTTTCATAAGAATTGTAAATAGTCTGGGTACCTCTCTTAAACCCATTGGCAGTGCTGTGAAGATCTACAATTCTTGTTTCCATTTGAAGGCAAAGTACTTTTGGTGGTCTGGATGGAGGGCAACATTGTGATAGCCCTTTGTGAGATCAATCAATGTCATTAAATCTCCTTTTTGGATTCCTTGCAGTACTGTTATTAAGCTTTCCATTTTAAAATGCTTGTATGGTATGCAGTCTTTGTTCACAGCCTTGCTGTTTAAGATAAGAAAATAGGATCCATTGTGATTATTTACCAAAAATATTGGGTTGATCACCAAGTCCAGTTGCCACTCTTGTTTTTGTATTATTTTCAGTCTGAGAAGATCCCTGACCAGAACATCTGTTGCAAGAATATCTTCTTTAAACTTCATTTGTGGGTTGATTCTTGATAAATGATTTGGTGGTATTTTGTGGAAATCAATTTTCACTCCACTTATCATATGTAAAATCCAAGGATCATTTGTGATGTGTTCTTGCCAAAATTTTATGTGGTAATGTAATCTTCTGCCCACAATATGATCCAGAATTTTACTGACCTTTAATTTCTCCTGGTACACCAGTTTGATTGACCCCTGTAGTTGTTCTGGGGTTGATTGTTGTTCTGACAGCAGAATTTGTTTGTTGGCCTTCCCCCAAAAAATGCTGGAAATGAAGTTGTCCTTGCAGTTTTTGATATGGTTGAGGTCAAAATGGCTGATGCCCTCCTTGCACACTTGGCAATTTTCCACACCAATTTTGTGTCCTTTGAAATTGTGGCCTCAGTGCCTGATCTGCTTTCACTAATTGTTCAATTTCTTTCACCAGTTCACCATTGGATAAGTTCACCCAACTCTCCCCAAATGATTGGGTTAGGATCCAATTATTTTGAAACGTGGCACGCACATTTTTTTTTACGTGATTTTGTACATTTTTCTTTCTTTCCTTTTGCTGCATCATATATGCATTGGCAAGGGCTTTCAGGGTATTTCCCATAGTATCTCAAAGAGTTTTCATTTAAACCCTTGTCAATAAACACTTTAATAAGTCCGTTATTCACGCACATTGGGATAGACTGCATTTTTTGCAGCACACTATCTGTCACCCTTGCTGGTTTGGTTAATGTATTCCACAAGGGGTGATTGATTCTGGGCACTTTGCCAACCACTGTGTTACCCACTGGTGGAAGGATCTTAGAAAATTTGGCCACTATTTCTTTGTGGGTACACTGAGACATTGTGTTTTTATAAATTTTTTCAACCACTTTTTTGACTATGTCTCCAAGGATGCAAATTGGTTCTTGATCTTGTAATGCTGGCCTGAATCTGGCTAATGTATCATTGCCGTCCCACATTTCTGCAGCAGATGTTTCTTCCTCATGTTCTTCATGAGTAGGCTGCATTGTTTCCAAGGGTTTCATCAATGGTTCACCCTGGATTAGTTCCTCTATCCCTCTATTGCATCTGTACCTGATAGAAAACTTTGTATTAGTATTTTCGTACTTCTTTTTGCTTGCCTTCTGGTATTGGCAATTCTACAATTGAGGATTTGTCTTCACTTATTTGATGACTTTTGGAAAATGATTCACTCATCATAATTTTGATATTTCAGTCAATATAAATAAGTATTTACTAATAATGATCACTGGTAGGTAATGTATCACAAAAGGTAAATCAGCCTACTGGTACTCATTTGTACTTCAGTCTAGGGCGGCCTGACTACCCTCTGCAAGGGGTGTCCTCACATGAGCTGTTGCTCCCACAAAGTTCAGGTGGGTTCTGAGGGTGGGGGATCCTGGCAGCTACATATGGGTCAGTATTTGCAGTGAAGAGAATTAGTTAGGATGTAGTAACATAAAAATGTTTGGAATTTTTCTGAACTTTGGCTCTGCAGATCCTACTAGTTTTTTGTTATTCATGTGCTTCTTGGCAAAAATTTCTTTGAATATACAGTACCCTGGCTCTGCTGCAGAAGCGTTAACAGATAAGTAGAATGGGGTCTTGGGCCGTCTTGCACAATCAATTTTTATTTTCCATTTTTTAAATTTCTAGAACTTTTTCTCCAGTATAGGGAATACTAAGAGAAATTTAGAAGGGAATCAAAAATGTTTTCAAATTTTAAATTCAGCTCCTGCTTCTGATTTGTCTACTACAGTACTAATAATGTTCCATTTGTAACATTAGTGACTGCCAAGTTCTACAGTACATATATTTTTTAATGTCAGCAAATGCATCCCATTTTGTTTTGGTATATTTTTCATCTGGAACAAATCAACTCATCTCACTTTAATTACCATGGAAAATCTTGAGACAATAAATGCCAGGGAAAGAAACAGCTGCTGGGAAAGATCAGAATTGTTTCCCAAAGCCACACTTTAATCACAATTTCATGGTTTACTACTGTTTAAGGATAAATCATGGATTGAACTTTATGTCTTGAGCAATGCACCAACTGTTCAATTGGATCAGCTGGTTCTGGTAGCATCATCTACTGCATTCATATGCCAACAAGCATTAACTTTTATGCAAGACTAATTATGTCTAAAAGAATTTATGCTATACTTAAGTTCCTTAATTTGTTCTTGAATTGAGCAAGAGACTTGCTGTAAAACTTGACTCTCATATCTTACTTTCCATTTTTTTTATATCCAATAAAAGCCACAGCTGGCAAATGTTCTCTCAGAATTCCTCTCAACGTTGGCAGTTTTAAGTTGTGAGTACTGTATATATGCCTTCAACACAGACGTTATATTTTCCATGCATGTATAATTCAATGTACATCAGTACCAAAATTCTGAACCAGCAGGAAATCAGAGCGGTGTTGATGAATGATCATTTTTTGAAGATTGAAAGACTTACTTGAACGTAGTCGCAGTTGTCGCCGCAGTTGGTTTCCAGGTCCATCCAGTTCAGCTGAATGTTCACTCTCCGTCCAGCAGAGGCGCTGATGCAGTAGTAGAAGTCAGATGCTGCCGGGTAGTTCTCGGGCCAGTTGGGGCTGAAGAACATCATCTTGCTGGCCTCTCCCAGGCTCTTGACTTCAATTGCCGTCATGTTTTCTAAAATATAATATTTGAGTCAAATTTTCTTTCTCTGAAGAAGGACTTTTTGGGGTTAAAATCAGATCCTTTGGTGGGAGGCTAAGGGGGAGAGGGGGGTGAGGATAGAACATCCTATACAGTACAACAAACTCACTTTGCAAGAAACTTTTCTATACATAAATTTTTTGTGTATGACTAATTTTTGTGGTCCCAGATTTTTCTTTGCGAACGTTATGAAAGTTCTCTACCACACAATTCTCTACAACAATTTGTTCTGGTCCCTTGACATTCATTGTAGAGAGAGTCTGGCTGTATCATAAACATTTCAAATACTGCAAACTCAACCCACATCAGCAGATGAAATGCACTGAAAAAATGGAATACAGTGATAGAGCATAAAAAATGAATCTGTTTTTTTCTTTTCCTGCGACTAATCATTGAGAGTATTTACAATGTTAATGATCTGCTGATTTGAGAAAATGTTGGTTTAGGGCCGCATGAGCAAAGTGCCAAGAAATAGTCTTGGAAAAATGGTGGCACGTAACTCTGGGCATTGTATGCAGTATAAGGTATTAACTTAATAGAATAATATTTATTCAAGTAAACGTATGACACATTAAGGACTGACCATATATAGTTATAATCGTATAGTAAGAGTGTTTTATCAAATGAGCACAGAATGCGTCTGCAAAATTCTGAAGTATTATTCAGTGAAAATGACATCTCTATTCTCTACACAGCAAAAAAAAATTAAAAAACCAAAATACGGAATTATCTTTTAAGTTTTTCAAAATGCAGAAAAAAGTTGAAAACCTTAGTAGCTCCTTGCAGAGCCTGATATTGCATTTTCTGTTTCACAAAGGCGATTTTCAATATAAATCTGGCAGGAAAGGTTTCTGGAGGATTCCTATAAACATATGCAGAATGAACCATATGGAAGTACTCACTGATGCAGGTGCCATTGCAGTAGACATTGGTACCAGAGGTGCAGTTGTCAGTGGGGCAGATTGGACAAGTGTCGACTGCAAATGCAGCAAGTTGACTTTAATAATGCCTTCAATTAGTGTAATTTGTATCACTTGCTAACTCACCAGCAGTGCATTTCTTGGTGTCAGCTGTGTACCTGTATCCCAAGTTGCACAAGCATGTTCCATTGAAACAGGCAGAGTTCTCAGTTCCAGCAACACATTCTGATGAAAACTGGCACTGCTCTCCAATCTGGCGACCTGTGAAAGTTTCAGTTTGAAAAAATTCGATTTGTACTTCATGGTAAGAAAAGAGACCAAAATCTTGAGGAGACAGACTCACGTTCAGAACCTCGACCGGGCAACAAGTTGTTCAGATAGTTGCTGTGGGGCAATGACTGCAACAGATCGATACCAAAGATTTGTGCTCCAAAGCTCGGACGGTTTTCCTGGCTTCCAGACTGTCTGGCTTCAACATCTTCAATCTTGACCTCGGTTCAGAGACGGTGTTAGAAGAGAAGTGGACGTTTTCATAAAGTTTTTATTAGTAAGTTGTTAAAGTTGAAGTTAAAAAGACTTTAGACTGAGCGTCAACTTCTTCGTATTATTTCTATTCTTTAGTTAAAAGCGACTTTCTGGAAATTACCTGTACCATTTTAAATACATCTGTAGTTTTTATGTGTGGTCTTCCTAGAGTCTGATTTAAGATACTTATTTTCTACGACAGAAGAACACTTTCTTTATGTTTTATATTTTCTGTTGATTTTGAGTAAGGAGACACCTGAGAGCCTTTCTGTGATTCAGGAAACATTTATAAAATAATTATTGCATGGAATAATCTATTGAGAAATGAAGAAAATTTTGAGTACGTTTCTGTATGCAGCAATAATTTTTCTTTGCTATACGCAGTATTTCAGAGCTATTCTGCAATCATAACAAAATTAAAGATGTCTGCTTGTGAAAGAAAACCAGAATATAATCATGTAACCAAAACTTGTTTCTCATCGTCTTCCCGTATCTCCTTCAAAAAGCATTCTGGAAATTGTTTATTATGAATGGTAACTTTCCATAGAGGCAATGGGTGTGTTTTCTCCAACTAGTCATGAATCAGTTAAGATTAGAACTAGCTGTGCGGAATTTTTCCTGCAAGAAACAAACACCCCAAGAGAAGACTAAAAATCGAGAGTATAAACAGCAATTGGCGCATCTCTTGGCCTACAGCTTTGAACAATCCCCTTGACTGGGCCGCGGAAATTAATATAAATACAACAACGTCGGAAAAGCTGCTAAAAGGTGATAAAATAAACCCATCTTTGGGCAAATAACTTCTGCTGGGGGTCAAATAACCCCTGATTTCTTTGCTCTTGCAGAAGATCAAATATCAAAAGAAGAACCAGACCGTCCCAGCTGCTGATTGTTTGCCATGCTGAGACCATTTCTTGCTTTTGGAATTTGAAATGCTTTATTGTACTGTACTGTCAAAAAACATGTTCACTTGTTACTTGAACAATTTATCCCTGTCTCCCCAGAACATGCACAACCTTGTAAAACTCTGTCAAAAACACCGGTTTTTGGGAAAACTTGTTGCCAATGTCTCAATTTTCAAATAAAAAAACATCAGCACCTGGTCTTTTTAGCCTCTCCTGAAAACCTAACCCCTGAGACTCCCTAAAAGATACCATGTAACCCCCCCCCCCCCCATTTATGAGTATGAAACCCCTGATTTTCATGANTTTATGAGTATGAAACCCCTGATTTTCATGAAGACAACACAGTCCGATATTTTTCCTAGAAGCGTTGTGTTGTAAGTCTTGTAACCAAGAATCTTGTATTTTGCCATAAACTTTGCCAGATTTTTTTAATACCAACTTGCAAATATTTTGTGTGTTTGAATTGTGTGTAAATATTTTTTTTATCCAAGTGTACTACATTTGAAAGTCCAAACAAAGGTTTGCGCTGTTTTGGGAGAGAATCCCTGGATGGTTTGCGCACTGGCCAATTGCTGTGTTGTATTCATTTTTTACTTCCTAAAAACTGTCATCAACATCTTGATCTAAATTTCTATTCATTAAAATCCTTAATTCTACACAGTCCTATTAATAAATAGCAAGGTGTATGGCTTGATAAATTCTTGTCTTCTCAATAAAACCTTACACTAGCTGCAAAAAACGCCCACTCCAACGCACACATTATTTGTTGGGAAGCACCTGAAATCTGAGATTCCATTAAATTTTTAGCAATGATTTACATTTCATTTTATTTTTCAGTGTAAATTTACCATGAAGAGAGGCTAACATTCATTAAAGAAACTTGATCACGTGAGCAATAAATCTGGTGCCCTCTTGAATGAAGAGCTGCTTATGTGATGAGACTCGATCCAAATTTATGTAATACCAGTGATATTTGAATCTCAAAAATATATGAATAGTTTAATATATATACCTTCGGAGATCGGAGTGATTTCCTTTGCAGTGTGTGCATCAGCAGGCTCGGACCTGGATTCGATTGGGGCGTCACCTGGGGAGGGTTCTGCCACGGAAACTGCTGGAT
>CAJPEX010001629.1:0-53212 GCA_905338405.1 Notodromas monacha
ACTCTCGGCTTCAGCTTATTCCCTGACTAACTCTGACTACTGACTAACTTCTAAAGAAGTTAGTTACTGACTAACTTCTAAAGAAGTTAGTCAGAGAAAAAGTGCTCAGTTCTGAGACTCGTTGATCGGTTCACATTTTCTTAACTCGGTTTCAGGAATTAAAATATAAAACGACTCAAATCAAGTAACCTCATTATCCACCGAACTATATACATCATCTGCAGCATCATCATCATGTTGTCCTTTACAAAGGTTTGATTCTAAAATTAAAGGTGTTCTTGTCCAAAATGTTGCGAAGGAAATTGTTTTTTCTGTCCGCCAATATTACAGTTGATGTTTGCCTTCCTGTTCATCGCTGGGTTGATTTTCAGCGCATCTGCTTTGCCAAATGCCGATCCTCATGCTGCTGCAATGTGAGTCGTTAATTCAATTTTTCACTTCCAATGATTTCATTTTCTATTGAATCGCATGGATTTTAATTTCAAAACTACAGTATATTTATTTTTTAAATGCAAGTTTTTTCCGAACTCGTTCTTCTAGGCCTGGTTACAGCAGCAGTTCTTCCAGCAGTGGTGTGCCCAAGAAGAAATACTACAAAGTGAAGTACCCAAAGTATTACAAGAAGTACGTTTCGATTCCACACGTTTCATTCACGAGAATCATTCATCTTGGTAAAAACTGGATTCGCCTTTTTTTCTTAAGGCACAGCAGCAGCTCGTCTTCGGGAAAGTAAACTGAATTGCTACAAGTTCTCCATCAACCTTGGAATGATGACTCTATCCAAGACTTCTTTCTACTTTTAACATTTTCAACCTCTGTTTGCATATTTCCCGCAGAGATTCGACTGCCTTTTTATTTTCATCACCACTGCCAAAGCGAACGAAATGCAAATATTTCAACTTCAAAACCGGAAAACGACGAATTTTTGTTGAAAAAAATTAGTCTATTCAAAGTGGATTCCTTTTTTCGGACTTCACAGCTGCTCCGAGTATATGGTATATACTGTACTCGTATATACAGCAACAGTATGGCTTTCATACCCGGAAATTCAGTCAAGCCATCTTTAGATCTGTTGATGTTCGCATCATCCCTGTTTATACCTGGGTTGATTTTCAAAGCGTCTGCTTCATCCTTTGCAGATCCTTATCGTGCTGCGATGTGACGCGGCGGTACAGTGATCGCTTCTTCAATTGTGTTTTTATCGTCTCTATAGATGGTTTGCGATCTCTAAGGGTAATAATGTAATTATATTCACTAAAAATGAGCATTTTCCCTAATGCGTTCTACATATGCAGCCCGATTACGTCAGCAGTTCTCCCAGCTTGGGAGCTATAGTGGACCAAAGAAATACAGTACCACGAAGTGCCGCATCGTACGACATTATCTTCGGCATTACGGAAATCTCGGGGATTCTCCAAGAATCCTGGGCTTTGTAATGTTCCCAAATTCTTGGTTTAGTCTGAGAAGCATGTGCAATATATCATTGATGCATTTCAACTTCACGTTTCGATTTGTTCAAAGGTTCTCGAAGTGAACAAAAATTGTTACCCATTTCCTCAACAAAAAAGGGGATAAATTTACACGCTACAATATTATAATCGCCAGTTTGTTGAGCGTTTGACGCGCCTTCATACAATCGGGATACTGCTAATTGAGTACTTGGGAATTACCGCAGAGCAGTGCAAAATCCGAATACCATCGATTTCAATCATCATACAATAACATTTCCCAGCAGTGCTGCAGTATGGTATGTGATATCAGTAAACTAACAACTAATATTTCTGATGTTTTTATAATTCTTCCAATGCTTAGTTTTGATGATCATGAAATAATTTACATCTTAAAATAAGACTTTCAATCATGAAACAATTGCAGCATTTTACGACATATCCAGCGCTGTCGGAATGTTTTGCACCATCATCCCTGCCTATTCGTTTTCAAAAATTCATCGGCAGCAATTATTACTATCAATATTTTCTGCGTTGGATGGCCAGATATCACATCTGTGCAGTTAAGGATATAAAGGATCCTACAAAAAAGGAAAATACTGTACCGATGAAATTCACTTGAACATGATGTGAATGAAAAATTATTGATGTTCACTAACTCACTGCTTCTGTCAAATTGATGAATAGTTACTGATCCAATTCAACAAGCACATTAAAATAGCCGAATGGGTATCAAATGATTACTTCGTGATTATGTGAATTTGAAATGGCAAATGACATTTAGGACTGATTTCAGGCATCAATATTTTTGATGATAAATTTTATTTATCATGGTTTGGCAACTAAAACTAAAGGCAACTAAAAAGGGGAGCATTTTCACTTTGACATATTCTGCGCATAGCTGTAGTTCGTGAGTTGGACTTGATTTTTAAAAACTGTTAATGAATCCATCTCAAACTAAAATTTTGAAAACTTTCTTTCACCCTTCCTTGGTCATCATATTGTTCACGGAAATCAATTTCTGCGTTTCATGAATAGTACGCTATGAATTTTAGTAACTCACTTGTTTTCAAGCTTTCTTCAGAACAAGCAATGAAGTTATGCGGCATCAGGTTTCCTCTGACTTTACAGAAATAATTAGCGTTTGTCCAAGGATAGAGAAAACAAATATTTTTCCAGTATACAGCATTGGAATTAACTTTTCATTTTAATTTTCAAAAAGGAAAGGTAAACGGCAATTCAGCTTTGAAATTATGAAGGAGATATAGACAGTTGAACATATAAAGTTGACTCTGTCTACAACAAAAGTGTAGGTACCAGAACAAAATTTCAGGCTGAGAGAATTTTGTTGTGCAAAAGTCCTATACTGTACAGCAACTTGGGAAGAATACCACAGAGGACCAAAGAAAATGCAATGTACAGCTGTGTGCAGTTGTGGAAATCTTGATTGAACCTTCTAAAATCTAAATGCTGAAAAGCGGCAAATAAAGTGTTCTGTTCATTCATTCATTCATTCAGTGTGCAGAGAAAATTTTTTTAGACAATAAATAGTTTTTGAGATTCCACCTGTACTAGAAGATTTTTAGAACTTTTTTTATTATTTCTTGCAGCACTGCCTATGAATTCATCTAATCCTAGATTCAAAACAAAAGTAATTTTAAAAGCCTAGTGTGGCGACAGACAGAAAATTTTCACTGGTCGTATCATCCGTACCCTTCTAGATGAATTTCCACATTGGGCGGGCAAGTACATGTACTGCAATATGAAGTTGAAATTGATTACGAAGCTTGCATTGTTCAGTCCACCATGCGAGGATGAGACTCCAAAAGGGGATTCGAAGCACGCGAAGAAAGAACCACAAACGATTTTTATTTTTGCTCCCATTACATCGTCCTTGTGCCAATCGTGGTGTAACATCGAGAACGAGAAACGTGGTGCATATAAAAGCCTGCTTTGTGATTCAAGTCCAGCATAGTAAAAAAACTCGCAGCATTTACTTCCATTCAAGCTTTAATAGTCAGAGGAAAAAAACTGTTCAAGTTTTCTATGTGATTCGTTGACAATTTGATACTTCAAATTTCTTTTACTTGGTTTCAGGATTCAAAATCACTTCGAATCGGCCACCTAACCATAATAAAATATATCATCAACATCATGCTGTCCTTTGGAAAGGTATTATTCAGAAATTATAATTTTCTTGTGTGAATTTTGCGAATAAATGCTTTCATTGAGCCTACAGTTGATCTTCGCCTTCCTGTTCATCGCTGGGTTGATCTTCAGTGCATCTACTTTGCCAAATGCTGATCCTCATGCTGCTGCAATGTGAGACATTCATAGATCTCTTCTGAATAATGGTGTTTTCTTTCATTGCTTCGGATGGCTTCAGATCTCAAAACTTTGTTCACTCCAAGAATGGGCATTTCTCCCATTACGTTATTTTAAACAGGCCAGGTTACATCAGCAGTTCTTCCAGCAATGGACCCAAGAAATACTACAAAGTGAAATACCCCAAGTATCACAAGAAGTAAGTTCCGCAAATTTCAGTCACATCTTGGTAAATATTGAACTTATTTTTTCTGTATTTCTTTAGGCCCAGCAGCAGCAGCTCGTCTTCGGGAAAGTAAACTGAGGTGGTGTTCAAGCGCTTCATCAATTGGGATAATACGTCCATCAGACTTATTTCTGCTCGTCTTAGCATTTTCAACTACTGTATACATTTGCATACTTTCCTCAGAGTTTTGGCTGTTTTTCCAGTTTCATCAAAATTGCCAGGACAAATTAAATTGAACCTTCAAACTAACAAACATCGTTTTTCCTTCATTGGGACTGTATAAACTGTTCAATTATAATGACAAGGGATTTCATGCCAACCAGAATCCAACACTGACATTTTCTCATAACTGAGATTGATGGGACACGTGAATAAGCACATTTTCCAACATGACAGAAGAGGATTACCTTTCCAAGCTCCAACCTTAGCAAACAATATTCATCATTGAGACGAAGTTTTTAATATGGTAGTACAGTATCCCATTTCAAGCCAGTCTGCTTTCATTAGAAATATTGTATGAATAAGGACTACTGTACATGCGGGGGAATAGTTTTTTTCTTCGAAAAATGCGAGGAATTTTCATGACACATAGGGTATCACCATTACAGAGAATTAATCGGGATGTTCCTCTTTTTTCATCAGAAACTTTTAAACACGTGATTTTTGAGTACCTCCGGTCGGCGTATGACAACTTTCGACAAGAAAGAAAGTTGTCTATGTATTTTGGGTTCCCGTCACATTATATATAGGATTTCACATCAAATGAAACGACATGCGATTTTCTATTATAAATTAAAACAGTAAATATAACTCGCTACCAACTCATGATTGAAGAGGACACAATCAGTTCTTTTCCAGCAAAACTTTTAGCATTATCTCCACATACTGTATACGTAACCAGTATTGGTCCGGTGGTACATAAAAACGTACGAGTTCAGTACTGAACTATATTCTGCTTATGCCCAGCGAGATACCAAAATATTAAATTTTTATATTGATACTGAATACTTTTCCAGAAGGAAAGATAATCAAGAAAGTTATTCAGCTCAGCAGTAATATAAAATCTGAGTTTATTCAGAAATTAAGGAAATAAAGGTACATAACAATGACTTGTATCTTCAACTATTCAGCGAATCAATACAAATGCATGATGTCCAGAAACGACTGGGTTCAAATTACATGAACTCACGCAGTGTCCCTTCTTTTCGAACGTTTATTGCTCATAATCGCCGGAGATGCAGGTTTTTGAATCTTCCTCTTTGAATTTTTTGTCACGGCCACCTGAACTGACGACAGTGTAAAAAAGTACATATTTATGATTATAAGCCAATTCATTCACATGAAGGCATCATCTTCTTGCGAACGATTCATCGTAGATCACTCGTGGCATATGCGAACACAGTCGTAGCAAGCAGCCCTCAAGATCGAACAAACGGGCATCGTCATCGCCGTCCAACTGAAGGCTCCAGGACACGAATTCCCAATCGCAGGGACAAATTTTGCGTTCCTAGCGAATTCCAAAATGTTCATTCCATGGAAGTAACGCTTGACAACTGCTGTCCAACAACATTTTCGATTACGTCCGATCAGCAAATTCGTCACTTGGACTGGCCTACACAGAAAACATCAACTATGACAAGATTTACATCTGCGTAGGCACAAAAACAGAGCGTCAGAGCTTCAGATAAAAATGTCAGATTCCAGCGCAGATACAGCGAATCCCAATTCAAAGTTTTGGATAATTCTAAATTAAAAAGGATAATGCATTTCATTCCTAGCCACTTAAATTATTAAATACCACAGGAATACTGTGATAACGACAGCTACATATTCATTTGAAAAAATTGACCTGCCATTGACGTACATTTTCGTAGCATACCCCAACATTTCAGGAGTTACCCGGTTTCATCCCGAAGTCAAAATGCCCGACTTCCGCACTAATAATTCGAAAAAATGTCCACGAATATGAGAGAGAAAACATAGTGCAACGCCGGAAATCCTGATCACGAACGATTTACCGTAATAGCTATAGGAGAATGCACTCGGTCCGTCCACTGAAAAAAAAAATCAGCATTGATCACCATCCCAACTCCATCAACAATGAAATCGACAGTGATATTTACATTCGGTGCGATGTAGTGCATAAATACGTCTTCCCGTTCATATTCCAAATCCACGAATCAAAAACAATAATCTGTCATCAACCGGTAACAGAATAATATTCATTACCATGGAGCAAATGATCGAATCAACAAACAATAATTATATGCCGGCTTGTCTCACAAATCGGCCGGATTTCAAAAACAGGCATTGCCTGCATGAAGTGCACTTTGCTGGCAAGTTCATCATTAACCATAACATTTTCTGCGGGTTTGCTTTGACACAATTGTTTCTGTAAAAATACGTCAAAACGGCAATACCCCCCCCCCCCCCCCCCTCCCGAAAAATTTTATTCCTTCGCCCGCCCGAGATACATTTTTGATTGCAGAAGGACAATCACCTCATGCAGAATAACAAGGAATGAATAAAAAATTCACGACACGCTTTGAACATACAACCAGTGAGCAAAGATCAAATGTTCAAGCCAACAGCCAGAGTTGCGTATCGAAAGGCGCAAAGAATTGCATGGTACCGGACGTTCCTTTCACTTATGCGACGGAATACGCGGCGGTTTCCCTACCACTTTTGAGGCAGGAATAAAAGACATACGATAAAAAATCTTCGGAAGCTCGCCAATTACATCTTGTGAAAGGGACACGAAAGGTCGCACTTGCTTCCCGTCGCAAACAAGAAAATCTTCCATCTGGAAACACTTCAACAACTTGGTTTCGCAGCAACATTCGTGGCGGCAAATATCGTTTCTCAGCCGCCCGAACAACGTCAGCTCAGATTTCGGTCAGGAAGAACATTAGAAAAATAGCAAGAGTGGATACATCAGTAAAAAAATAAAATCTCCTCGCCATTGAGAGATCTACAAAATGGATCTTCGATTCTCACAAGGTGACATGAATGCGCGGACGAAGGATGTCACGCGATCTTGCTCGCTCGTGAAACTTGACGCGTCGTCTGGTGCAGGGGCCATAGCCATCTTACAGAACTTTGTACAAACAAGGAATGGGAAATTTTGTGGGCTCTTGGACGCCGTTTGTGCGCTGCAAGCACCCAGAAAGGTTACTACATTATGGACATCATTATTCGAGCCAAAAAAAAAAATTTAGCTCCTACGGACGGAAGAAGCAGCGCACTTATTTTTTGTTGTTGATCAACACTCCATTAACGATGCAATGTCACAACATATTCGCATGATTATCATCATCCTCGAGCCTACATTTTCAGCAACACCCTGTTCCTGATTTCACAAAGATATCCTCACCGACCCCCTTACGTTTTCCCATTCTGCTCGCCCGCAACAGGTTGAGTATCGATGTTATGGATGTTGCGGAGGTGCCTCCGGAGGTTGCTGCGAACGGAGAATTTTCTGCCGCAAGTGGTGCAAGAATACGGCCTTTCACCCGTGTGTATCCTTTGATGATCTCTTGCGACTTTACTCCACGGTGAGGAGAAACCACAGACAGCACAAAAATAGGTTGGAGCCTTTGTTGCCACACCCGTCCCCTTCCACATGTATTTGGTGACTCGCTTGATTTCGTCCTGTGCGGAGAAATAAATTCGCTTACATTTTCAAGCAATTTAGGTATGAATCGGACAACATCATGTCCCGTATTTCACTGAAACGTCACAAATTTTTCGTCAGGGAAAATGAGAGTTTGCCTAAAATATGATACAACATAGTTTCTGGTACTACACGATCAGAACTCGGGCCTTCCATGTGAATCAGTTCAACAGTGGGCTCTACAGATACGCAGGTCTTCGACAGTGTTCAGACCGAACTGAGACCCACGAATCAACAAGATATCCAACTGATTGGATGTACGTGAATGCTTTGGATCATCAAACAACCTTAATGCGAACAATGGCAATGTGAAATAAGAATTGAAACTTGACACTCACGTCAGGAGAAATTGCCTCCGGGATACTAACTTCGATCCCGTTACTATTTACATCCTCTCCGTCAATGAGATCTCCTTTGACATTAGTTGGACTTGCTGCAAGCTCTTCCGCTGCTTCTCCTTTGATTTCCAACTTATCTTCACAATCCTCATCTTCAGGTGCAAGCTCCGACGCATCATCCTCCATCCAGCATTCGTTCTTCACGTCTTTCTTGGCAGACGCATTTGAGGCAAGCTTCGGCATCTTGGCGTCCACCAAGCCATGAATCTGAAGCCTTTCCGCAAGCGCCATGAAGTCGGGCATTTGCTCACTGGTCACACTGACTTGTCCAAGGTAGATGAATTCCAACATGAGCTGAAGGACCTCGACAGCCGTGTCCGGCATAACAATGATCGGATACCGCACAGAAGCTTCAGGTGGAAGCCGGCGGAACACGGAGTCCCAATAACCACTGCTGGACGCAAGGATCACTTTGTGAGCTCGCAAGATTTGATCACCGCAACACAACAACACATCCGCAAAACAATCTAAGTTTCGCAAATCATTCACTCGGCCTAGCATGGCCTCAGAATGATTTGTTAAACGAACGTCGTATTCCTCCATGTTAAATCTGATGGTCAAAAACCAAAAGTCAGTCACTATAGTGATGTCTTCTTCCAAATCGGCGGATCATTGCCAGGAGCAAGCCGATCACGTCTCGATGCACATTGGAAAAACAACAACAGATTATGATTAATTTAATCTTGTCCAGCATCTCACAATTCAAGACGATCATTGCAAATGCAAATACCCGTATCTTCCCTCAGAACTTCAAAAATAAACTGATCACCACGAAAAAAAAAAAAAACGGACCAGATTCATCGACTTCACCTCGAAAACAAAGACATCTGTCCGATTCTCAGCGTACATATTGGAGGCAGAAGCACAACACAACTGTACCCACCTTGCAAGATTTGCTGAGTACGAAAACCTTCAACATAATAAGGGGTGAATATTGTATTGAGTTCGGAAGCAACCCTAGTTGGAGGGAGCCTGAGAATCCATTACCTTTGCTCCCCATTCGAGGTAGTGAGTCCACCGACATTAATGCCAAGATATTCAATACAGGACGTGTTCGTACTCCTCAAAAAATGGACTGCAAACCCGATTGGACCATTCGATTGGCAGAAATACACGCACGTTAACAGATTTTAAAAATACCCCATGTCTCACACTTCACAAACATCGCACATCTCTCTCACATCGTGAAAGCACGAAGATTCACCGACGGAGTCGACTGCGAATTGTCCTTGCATTCTCGTGAATTCGACAAAACCGACGCTTTTCTTTTCGAAATGCGACCAACACTTGGGTTCACCTTCATGCGAGCATACAGATGGGTCAACAATTGAAGACCACGCCTGTTAGCGACATCTACATAAGTCGAAGGATTTTTCCTTTAAAAGCACCTCGTAGCTGCATAAACTCCATAAAGTATACACATGCAGTATGAGCTGTACAATATCAGGGCAATTCGAATGTACTGTAGTACTGTACTCTGCACTCAGGAGTCAGGACGGTAAGATAATTAGTGATACAGTAGTTTATTTGAATTGTAAATTTTGCTTTGCGCATTATGCACGTAATACGAAAACTGAGCTGAATTTCCCATTTGAAGGGGGTTTCCTGTTTTTAAAATGTATAGTATACTGTAATACATGTATAGGGTATGTATTACCGTAATTTGCTACAAAATAAGCCTGGATTTTTTAGTTCAGGCGAGCTATATGCTGTATACATTACAGGCAAGCAAAAAATCATACATTTTAGCAAGGTAAAAAAATAATTTACGACAGACCTGATGAAAGCCAGCATCTTTTCCATGCAGCAATGTGACACGAATATCTGATCAATTCTTAAACACTATACAGCAGTGTTCCCCAACCTTTTTGGTTGCGCAGACTGGCAAATTTCCACAAAAAAATTCTGACACCAGCAGAATTTAATAAATTTTCTGAGGACCAGCAAATCTTCATAAAATTTTGGATGCTCAGAAAAAGTGTTGCTTGAAAGACAGCTTGGATGGCAGGTATTTGAACAGCTTTTGCTTTTTGCAAAATTAATTCAGGATCCAATGAAGCAGCTATAGCAGAATGTCTTCAAAAAACTGGATAAGTGGGCTTGAAGAAAAGTTTTTCAAACTCAAAATTAAAATAATTCATTAAATCAGGTAAAAATTTGTCTGAAGTATTATTCCTCAAAAAGCCAAGATATGTTTTTTTTTATTTAAACTGCCATTGTTTTGACAAAAATTAAAATATAGATACTGTAAAGTCCTTCATTGCTACTTGTGAAAAATCCATTAGCCTTGAGAAATTTCCCCGGACGCCGGTCCGCAGACCACATCAGGTTGGGGAACACTGCACTACAGTATTTACAATTGGAATCTAGCTGATGGTTGCTGCAATATATACTATACTGGATGCTTAAACAATTTCCGAATCAGCATTCAGCAGGACTAATGTTAAAAATCATTAATATTTATCTTACTATTGGCCCTGATTTTTAAATGTAACATATTATTGTATATCAATTGCACAGCTACGTTATTACCTGGGAGATTATAAACATGCGGTGTAGCCCAAGCTATAGTGTGCACATGAAATTTCCCGAGCACCTAATTCGGATTCCCTGTGACCTCCATTATTGAGGAAGAAGGGAAGGTAACTGCTATTAATCTTTTAATGATTATTTTGTGTGTACAATGGAAGTTGACTATAGAAGTCGATACATATTCATGTGCATAGATGCTGTATATACAGTATATATATACAGGGTATATGTATACAGTATAGCTGAAGCTATCCTAAAACCTTTTTTAAGGAATTTTTGCCAATCTTTCGACTCGTGTCTTCCGGCATGACAGAGTCGCGTTTATTTATTGCGGCACTGAGGCGACTTGCTGAGTGATATGTTTTTTGGAATTTCTCATTAGCGGGATATCTCACCTATTCCTCGTTTTAAAATTTTTGCTAAATCATAATTTGTTCTCGGAATCAGTATCAGCAAGCCCAGCATTTTCTGTTGATAAATTTTCTCAGAAGAATTCCCATTGGAGTTGAGCAATATAGAAGAAATGTCTACTAGCATTTGAATAATTCACAGGGTATCGTAATATCCCATTACAACAAAGCTATTTCTGGGATCAGGATACAGAATACAATAATGGCTTTTTATGATAAAGAATTCGTTATAGAGTATACTGCTGTAGCTCATTCTGTCATTAACGTTGTGTACATTGTGCTGGCTATTGGACGTAGACCTAAAAACCGAATTTGTTGTAAGTTCTACCGGAATTTGATATACTGTAATGAGATTTATTGTTACATAACGATAGATTCTGCTTTTCTGGCATTGGGCATTGGATTATACATTTTTAGAAAAACATGGACAGCATACATATCCCACATTATGTTTTTTCTGCGATTTAAAGATAGAGAAAAAAATTAAGTGTGAATATTTTGCAGTTAAAAAATTGAGGCTTTTCAATATACAGTACTGTACTAGCTGTATGTTCAACTTGATTCATTCCTGATACGCCAGCACTAAAATGATGCACATGAGTTGTGCTATACGCCAGCAAATATTCCTTGTTCCTATACTGTATACTGTACGGTATAACAATATTTCATGAAAAATGACGGCAAGCATTTGCATCACGTACTGATGCATTTTTTTTCATCCAAGACAGTGAAGATCGTCAATTCTTGTCTCAAAAAAATGTGTTTGGAAAAGGATATAATAATGGCCGAATAAATTAAATGTGCTCACCTGGAAATGATGTGATGGAGGAAAAGCCCACCGCCGAACTTTACAATAAGGAATAGGACATCTCCGCATGTTAAGTAAATTTTCGCAATAATTTATTCCGCGTGCTGCTTTCTGAAAGGTAACAGCAGTAACCGTTTTTGAGATGCTCTGGATGTTCGATTTGTTGCATGGTATGATTCCATGGTTTTGAAAAAATATTTAACTGCTATACTTTACCATATGTGTTATGCCTTGGTTTTATAGTCATATCTGCGGTTATTAATATAGATATGTACAGGACACACAGTACTCTGTACAGTATGTCTGTACCTGCATTTTGAGGTGGTTGACCGGGGCGACCAGCAGCGGCATTTACAGCCTGCATAATGGCGTAACCTACATGCATCTATGTGAGGTGCTCAAGGTAAGGAGCGTTGTTCAATTTGCCTTCCCCTACAGGCGCTCATGACTAGATCCTGTCCTCCGCGGAGGCGCGCTCACTGGATGCATTTCTCGGCAGACCCACAAATAAAATTAATTTCGTAATTTCTAACCGTCGAGTGTTGAGCGACTTGTGGGGGATGTAGATAAAACCTCGGAAATATCCCGGGCAAATCTTGATCCAGTGGCTTCCTTGCTCGATGGCATTCATACTCCGCCGTTGAATGCTTCGATGTTGCGAACGACGCGTCCGTGTCCTGTGGGGGTTACGTTCGATTCCTGAATGAATTTAATTCACGTTGCGATTTCCTCACTGAATTAAACGTAACGAAGAATGATTTGTTTCCTTTGGTTTGGCAGTTTGTTCGTTAAATTTGATCTGAGCAGCCTTCAGTTGAAGCGCGATGCCGGTTGTTGACGCGTTTGGGAGGTTTCCTCGCTAATGATCAATTCCTGGATTTTGATGCTCGGTTCTTCGAAATTATAGTATTCGAAGTGCGTGTTGAACTCATTGTGTTGAAATTCTTTGTGATAGACGTTGAAAAGTCGTATATTAGGAACATGAGACATCCGTAAGGTGAATCGTATACGGCGTCACCCGCTTATAGCAAGACTCAGGTTTGACGCATTTATAGATTTTTCTGTAACCTTTACAGTATTCGTATTATTTGTGCGAGGCGCTTCGTATTCCGTTAAACCTCTTGCAATGTCTGCCTAGCTCAGGTTGATTAGTGAATTTTCTTGAATACTTCTGGATTAACAGAAGTGCGAAGGCACAATGCCTCTTCTTGGACGTAAGCCGCTTGTTCGGAATCCCTTTCCGAATCCGGAGGAATCCAAGGAAGCATCGGAAAAAGTAGCTGCTGATTCTGATAGCGGCGACTCGGAGATTGAAGATGATTTTACCCCCGATCCGGCTGAAATCGATGGGAAATTGTTCTACAACAGTATGACGAAAGAGGCTTTTGGAAGTTTCGAGTGAGTTCGGTGTAATTATTTTTGATTGACTGGGGTCGCTTTTAAGCTCTGGTGCATTTATTTCTAGTGAGCACTTCAAGCGCGTCGTTGAGTGCAAGTCGTTGCTGTGGACTTGTGAACTAACAATGACTCCAAAACTCACATATCCCGAAGCTCTGGAATCCGAAAGAAAAGCGATGGAGTGCCTTAAAAGCATTCCCATTTCGGTACGAGATTATCAGGATTTCTGTTATGAGCCTTTTGGGTTTACATTCGTTCGATGCTTTCCACAGTTGAAGCGTGGGATGCTGTTCGCTGTTGCTCAAACGAAGCGCCAGCGGCTTGTAGATCTATGGGAGGATATTTATAATTTCGTCAAGGATCGATACTTTGTTGGTGAAGAAGTGGAAGCTCTGGTCAACGGTCAGTGGTGAGTGTTAATGATTCCGATTTTAATGCTCTGGTTTGAAAGACCTGTGATTTAATTCAAGCTCTGTACGATTTCAGGAGCAACTGCTCAATTTTAAACGTAGTATCACCGACTGAAGCGGAACTTTCCAAAAAGAGGAATTTGATCAAGTTAGTCAAATGTGCCATTTATATTCGACGATTTCTTATACGAACTTTCTGGGTGGACGTTTCATTTCTACAGCAATGTGGATGGTGATTCCCATGAGGCTTGGCCTCCAGCAAACGTGTATAAATACCATGTTCAAGAGAAAGCAGAAGATGATGGCAATTCCAAGCGAAAATCGAAATCGAAGTCACCCAAAAATGTAATCTTGAATGCGGATAAAATCAGACGACCTCGAGGAATCTTCACGAGATTCAAGAATAAACTTTACGTAAAGCTCGTGACTACGTCCACAAGCGAAAAAAATCTCGTCCTGAAGGAAGCTGCCTTGGCCAAGCATGGTGTTAGAGACGGAAATTTTGTGGATGTTTTTTGCCAACCCATGCCAGTTTTTCATCATGGAATCTCTGAAAAAATGCAAGCTGAAGATTTGATGAGTGCATGTCCATCTGCCGAAGGGAAAAAGAATCTGATGAGCAACTTCGAAGGAAGCGGAGATATCAGGAAATTCATGGCAATCGGTTCGTTCTCCGTTTTATTTTCTAAGTTGTCATGATGGATTTCGGAGCCTTTCTTTTTTTTTTAGCCAAGCTCAAGGAAGTTAAGAAATCCCCGAAATCTTCTCCAAAGAAAGAAACGTGAGTAAAATTTTGCCGTAGACCCTAATTTTACCGATGATCAGGAATCATATTCGCAATGTAGTAAGTAATTGTGTTTCGTTTGATTACCTCTCAGGGCGGAGCAGAAACGGAAGCGTTTGGAAAGGGAGGCCGAAGAGCGTTTGGAAGCTGAAAAAAAGCGGAAGGAAGAAGAAAAGCTAAGAAAGAAAGAAGAAAAACGGCTTTATGCAGAGCTCTTGCGCGACTGGCACAAACCAAAAGAGGACTTGGAGTTGGAAGATTTGAAGGTGAGGAGCGAAATAGGGAATGTTTTTTTGGTGGCAAAAACTTCGTTATAATGTTTTGTTATTTTCCCGTTTTTAGGATCTTCCGGTTAGTAAACCCGTTATTTCTAGGTTGCCGAACAAGCTTTTCGGGGGCGTTATGGAAATTCTTGAATTCTTCAACGTTTTCAACAAAACCCTGAACTTCGGGAGATGGTTCCCTAGTGGCCTGACGTTTGAAAAAGTCGAGGATGCACTGGCTGAAGAGGATATGCGCGCAGGGCTAAGCGAACTTCTGATAGCTCTTCTTGAGCTTATATTTCAACTGCAGGTACGAAACCACGAAATAAACGTGACTGTAGAATGCAAAATTTCGGTTTGTGCTGCTCGAGTCGAGTAATGTTTCTTGATCACAACACTGATTGATCTTGAACCGATAAAATTTTCATCAATCTCAGGATGACGAGGACTCCGAAATGGGTTCTGGGCACTTGAAAGCAGACGCTTCACTTCGAGAATTGCTTGTGGTGGATGACGTGGAGAATCCCATGGCAAAAGCTGTTGAATTAGCAACCGTTTCTGCGTCCTGGTGCAAGCAGTATTTGGGTGTCACTCTGGAAGATCTTACTCGAGATTGTTGCAGTATTTCGGAAGTCTTGAGACTGCATTTATTAGCATCTGGAGCTCAGTGTTCGGAGAAGAGCAAAGCTTGGCGATATCAGCAGCGTGGAGGATATTCTTCCAAGGTTGAACCCGCGTCCCTTTTTCCATCGTAGAATGACTGTTGCAATTATTTTTTTTTCCCCTCGCATTAGGACGACCCGGGTATCCAGTTCCGTCTAGAGCATGGAGACATTCTCCAGAAGCTCTCCTCATCTCATGTTTACCAATTAAGTCCGGAAGAAAAGCTTTCAGTAATCTCGTGTTTGATAAGCCAAATAATGACCTATGTGGGCTTCCGCGATGCGATTGATGAAACGTCCGATAGTATCATCTCAAAGCGTCGAGAGCTCTACAAAATCCGCATGGATGATAAGAAGAAAGCCAAAGAGGAAGCCGCGCAAAGGTACTGTTTAATTTGTCTTATTACCCTTAGACGTTTCCTGTTGTTTTCTTGCCTTATTCCGATGCTCCGTTCTATCATGAGTTGAATTTTGTGAATAAGAAAGGAGACGTCGTGTTTGTAATGGTGATCGCCGTGAGGCTGCTGAATTTTCCGAAGCGCGTGTCTTCAAGGTTTATTTTTCTGATACTCATGAAATAGGATCAAAGAGAAAAAGGAAGCCAAAAAAGAAGGGAAACCCGTATGTCAAACCAAAATGGACGAAGAGGAGGAGGAAAATCCGCGGCGTCTCGAAACTAGAAGACAAACGGAAGAATCCAGGAAAAAGGAAAATTCAGAGCGACGGGAAAAAGATCTCATAGCTGCTCTAACGGTTCTCCAGTCGCAGTATGCGTTGCTTCCGATGGGTCGTGATAGAGCTCATCGAAATTTCTGGACGTTCAATTCCGTACCAGGAATCTTCGTGGAAGATCACGGAGAATTGATTGGTCCTTGCCAGAATAAGGTACGTTCAAGGATGTTTTATTTATTTAAAGAATAAGTCCGTCGGCGGTATGAATTCCTGTCTCTATGTTGGATGTTAGTTCAGTTCGGAATGATAATTGTGTTTGTTGTGAATCAGTACCAAGCGTTGGTGCATTCCAGATCTTCAGTGGAACATTCTGACGTGGAAATCGTTTACAGTATCAGTTTGTCGAAAAGATTTGATGGCCACGTGTAAAGCATGATGGAAGTGGATTGAGTTGACATTTCTATCATTGCCCAATTTATCCTTATTTAAATCACAGTGCCGTTATGGTTGAAAGTGACATTTATCCTTGCTGAAAATGGTCATGGTGGTAGACGAAATAGAAAAATTCAAGATAATACAATACAGAACTGTATATGACTGAGTAAAAACTTCTTATTGGTGCTTTCCTCGTTCGAAAAAAGAATTCTTGACTCGACTACGGATTAGTCGATGAAAATATATCGTGCGCAGTTCTAGAACTTCAATCAGCCGTTGATGGCTGGAAACATTCCTGGCACAATTTATTAGACTCAAAACATGATACCATAATTATTCTCAAGTAAAAAGTCATGATACTGTATACTGTATTGTTTAAATTTTTCATTTGCCAGCCAACTCCTTTTCCGATCAAAGGACTTCCGGAGCCCGGCGTCAAAGAAAAGCGAGAAGATATTCGAAAATTTTTAACCTTACACAAGGCGGCTTCTGAAGTCAACGGAAGAATTTCTGAGACTGGAAGTGATAAAGAAAACGACGAAGACTTGGAGCGAGAAAGAAATATCGTGAGGAAACCGAATTCTGCCGGTGATGTGTTAGGTCAAAGCAACAACTCCGCGTATGCAAAGGCTGTTGTTAAGCTCGAAGCGTGCGCTGAAGCCGAATCGAAGCTTCGTGAGTATCTTCTTGCGTGTGTTAGATAAAAAGTATTCAAGGTGGAAGCAATAAAATGACCCGTCCAATTGAAACGTCCCGTTATATTTAACCATAGAAAAAAGCTTTAAGCTGGTCTTGCAAAATTTCAAAACTTCCTTGAGGAGATGTAGATGTATCTTCTTCATTGAAGTGCTTTTGTTCTGATTAGTCGGGGAAATATTTTGTCCCTTTTTTTCAGTTAGAATCTCAGCTTTTCGGTTTTTTTCTCAATAAGCGAGGATTGCCAGCAATTTTTCAATTTATTTATATTTACTATATTCAAATCACGTCTATGAAAGATTTACAATACTGTATCTCTGAAGTGTTTGTGTCCTTAACTTAATACGAAATATTGTACCTCAATCTCTAATGTTCAAATGCAGAAGTCCAAGATTCGGATTATATTCAAAAAATAATAATGAAGAGGACTGTTTTGGTGATGATTTATTCCTTACAGAACTGCTCATTTTGCGAGAGTTCACTGAGAATTGTGCTCTGGCATATTTTTAAAGTAATGTTTTCGTAAAAACGCCGAACGTGCCACGAGTTCGGATTACTTTTTTGAATAAATACTTCGAATTTCATTGATTCTCCCTTCGTCTCGAAATTTAGTCGATGTCCACGCTGCATTGGAGAAAAGTCGTGTGTTCGGCATGTGCTTGGGGAAATCTCGGGAAGCAGATTGTCCGGTGCATTCGTCCACAATTGAGAGAACTCGATGGTCCTTCTATTCAACTCCGGAAGAAGTTGAAGCTTTAATTGAAGGATTAAATCCTCGAGGTCTTCGTGAGAAGGAATTGAAAGAAGTTTTGATTGTGAGTATTGGTTTCGAATTTGTCCAGTTGCGGTAGTCTACCTATGGAATATGTGTTTTTTATTTGAATTGTTCTGTGATTTTCTAATGATACTGAGCCTGCCCTTATCGTATCAGGCGGAGAAAAAGAGACACATGGCTCGACTGGATCGGTTTCCGTTGCATCTTCTCGATATCACTGCGGATAAGCCTGGACAGTCCGCTAGAATTGAACAGCGACAGAAATCGGAACGTAGGAAAGGCTCCACTGGTGTTTTCCTTAGTTATGCCACGCACCCATTCGGAACTTCCTCGGAGTACATGATGGAACTTACGTTCCGCGACAAGCTTTTGGAAGTGGAGGAGAAAGTACATTTGGGAAATCTCGGGCTCTTGAAAGTTGGTGAGCGCGATGCCTGGCGAGATGCACTCATGTCTGGAAATTACGATCAGCAATGCGCGAAGTTGATCTGGGCTGGAGGACAGTTTAAGGAGACCGAGGTGAGAATTATATTCTTACCATGCTGTATGTCTCTGAACCTTATTTTACTTCTTTGCGGTTTACTGAAATTTTACTTTGCGATAACAAATGCATGCTTGATCAAATATGGAGACAGAAAGGTCACGTAGTCGAAATTTAAAAGTGGTAAACAGTAGTAACACGACTAAAATACTAATCGAAACAGCGAGTCGCAGAAGCATAGGTTAGGCATGTGTTGACAGTTGATGATGTAAGTGTGAACTCTCGGCAACGAAATTCAGAGGACCAAGATAAAACTTCATTGCAGAGAATAACTGCGGGACCTAATAAATGCTTTATACAGGGAAAATTCTTGTGGACGAAATCGTTGTGGAGCAACTCTACCTGTACGGGTTTATGTTGCTGTATCTTAAGTTAGGTTTGTTTCCTCTGTGCACTTCTCTCTTGAAAAGCTGCTGTTCTAGTCCCTGGTCGTTCGTGAATACGTCGAATCAGGTTTTGTTTCTAATAAAATATTAAAGTACCAATGTTCTCTTGGCAAAACGAAAAGGAGTACGGAATACAGTGCAGTATTTAAATTTTTCATCAGGTCGCAGCTACTCCGAGAAAACCGGGCAAGGAAGAATCCTTGAACCCAGAAGAAGTTGAACAAAAGGAACGGCGTCTCAAAACCCGTCAGCTTGCAGCCGCTCTTTTGCAACTTGAGCAGAGTGTTGAACCGAAATACATGCAACCGCCTTTGGGCGAATCTGCCGCTGCAAAGAGCAAAAAAGCTGGAAATGAAGCGGAAAATCACGAGGACGAAGAAGAGACGGGCGACGAAGATAAGAAGACTGAAACGAAATTGACCCTATTGCAGCGTTGGGAATTATCTTTGAAAAATGTCGTTTCAGTGCCACAACTGTTCTTACATCTAGAAGTACTTTGTAAGTTGAAGTCATTTTTTTTATATAATTTTCCTATTAATTATTCTACTGATCATCATTCTCGAGTGTATTCGGGATCCATTTAGCCGGCATCAGTTTTATCTGAAATCGATTTTGCATGAACACATCTCTATTTTGCAGCTACAAGCATCATGTGGTCTCGTTCAACTTTGAACGCGAGATGCAAAGTCTGTCGAAGGAAGGGAGACGAACAACTGCTTTTGTTGTGTGATGGTTGCAATATCGGCTATCATACGACATGCTTGAAGCCAAAGTTGAAGGTAACATTTTAAAAGTTTTATACGAATATAGATTGTCGTAGACGTAGAGGAGTATTTTAGCGTTCTTAAATCCGTCGACTACGCCGGATAGGAATATTTTTATGCTGATCTGGCAGATAATGTCGGGAAATCGTGTAGCTGTTACATGACTCACAGAAAAATTTTTTTTTAAAGAAATGTTCGCCATCAAGCGGTTTTTAAACAATTATCATATTAGGCTGTTCCGCGGGTATGAACTGGGTTTAGAATATTGATGTAGATTATTTGAAATGTGTATAACAAGCGTTCCACGTTTATGAATCACGTACGCTTTGTTGGATTAAAAAACGATTCAGCTTGAATGTATTCCATGACCAGCTATGCGAGATTTCCAACCCTTGTATTTTTATGTCATTCCACTTCCAGTCAATTCCGAGAGGGGATTGGTTTTGCCCTCTATGCAAACCGGTGCAACCAGAGGCTCCCCAAGCCAGACGTCCTCCAAGACGTCGTGCGTTTTCTGAAACTTCCGATTCGGAAATCGAACAGTCCGAAGAAGATGAAGAGGAGGAAAATGAAGAAATGACAGTAGAAGCTGAAGCGGAAACTAGCAAGGATGACGACGAGGACGAAGGTGAAGAAGCGGTTGTAGCAGAAGAGGATGAAAGGATAGATTCTGAGGAAGACGTTGAATCGGACGAGGAGTAAGTGTATTTTACTATTTAGGGATTTCCATTCATAGTTTATTTTATTTCTTTTAACGCGTCTTTTAATATCTTTGATTATTCATCATCTGGATTCAGAAAATGGAGTTGGTCAATCTTTTGCAGGAATGATACGTGTGAAGTTTGTGGAGATGAGGGAAAACTGATCGCTTGCTCCGGTAAGAAATGTGATGTTCAAGTTCACCAAAAATGCGCCGATCCTCCGGTAAAGAAGGGCCAGCAAGGCAAATGGACATGCGCTAAATGTACGAAATCGGCGAAAATATCCATCGGTACTCTTTCGTATAAAAAAAGAAGTGTCAGTTGTTCAGTAATTTCGTTGAACGTACAATTTATAATTCTAGGTGGAAAATCTGCAGATAAGTCCTTCGAAATGGCGAAACGAGACTCTCGACGGGGTGTAAAACGGTCCCGTAGTAGTTCATCTACTCCGGAACCATCTCCGAAACGTGTGACTAGGCCGAAACGCGCGAACGTCCATCAATCGTCCGATTCTGAATTCGATGAAGACGAAGACGATTTTGCCCCTGGTGCGCAAACGAACTAATTCATAAAAATTCTTCAAAATTATTTATCGTGAATGCTTACAGCTCGTCGTTCCTCGTCCGGAACTGCGACCAGAAGATCGGATCACAAATTGCGAGAAGACGTAGATCTCGACGTTGCGATGATGTCGAATCTGCTTCAAGAACTTGTTCAAGCAGAAGACTCTTGGCCGTTCCTGCGACCGGTTACTAAGAAAGATGTAATACTCCTTCATATCCCTCCATCCGCATTCGTTCATTTACAGTATTTTCTAATTTATTCTTAAACATTTATTTAGTTATTTACTCTGAAGCAGAAGTATTTGAAATGCTGGTGGCATTATTCGTCCTCTGACGTTCGCTAAATTTTCCTTAACTTAAATACTTATTCGCAATTTATTTAAAAAGCCTGTTGGTTTTTTATTCTTGATTTTCCTCGTCATAATGATGAGCGAAAGAAATAGCAGTGGTATACTATGTTTCCAGTGGTGAATATTTTAATTGTTGTGCTTCTGAGACATAGTAGTGCTGTACTGTAACTTCATTTTCATTTAGTGAATTTTGACAGTGATCTAATTTCTAGTGCCGTGGAAGTTTAAATGCGGCTTCTCGGATGAACCTTGTTTTCTTGAGAAATAGCATCATTCTCTATACGGTACAGTATTTGATGTTGTTTTTGTCTTCTTTTATTTTCAGGCACCCGATTATGCGGACAAAATAAAAAATCCCATGGATTTTGGCACCTTGAAAGGGAAACTCATCAATAATCGGTACAAGACAAACGAAGAATTTTTGAACGATGTGCAGTTGATCTTCGAAAATTGTAAAGATTACAACGAAGAGACGGAGTCTGTGTACAAGTGAGGGAGAAGCTGTTTTTGTTGGAGAAAAATCCTAATTTTTTTTTACCTATTGTTTTTGCAGATGCGCTGAACGAATGGTAAAACTATTCCACAAGAAGTTGGATAAAATAGGCTTAACCTACTTCTACTCCGACGGACCCGTTGTTCGGAAGAAAGGGAAATCGAAATGATGCAGAGGCTTACGTTTTGTACATTTTGAGTCTGTCGCAATTAGGCTCCTTTAGATATTTTCATCTCTGGCCCTGTGTGAAGCTGTTGTATGAATTTTCTGGAGCAGATGCATTAAACAATTTCTTGCCGTTTGCTCTATACTGGTATTGAAGTAATTTTTACAATTTTACTGGGATTTGAATGACGGGTTTTGCAAAGCTCTCTTGATCTGTGGACGATTGTGTTTTTTACGAGAGATTTAGTCATTCCGTTCATGTCTGAATTTTCGATGTAATAAATGTGTATTCAGAATTTGCTTTGTGTTCTTTTTTTTGTTGGATGTGTCGTACCGAAGAATATCAGGGAAGCAATGCCCCGCATTTATTCGAATTAAACTCGCCTATGAAAAACGTTCCTGAGGTCAAAATGCTATTGAATATTCGAACTTCACTAGCATTTTTTGTTGGATGTGTCATACCGAAGAATATCAGGGAAGCAATGCCCCGCATTTATTCGAATTAAACTCGCCTATGAAAAACGTTCCTGAGGTCAAAATGCTATTGAATATTCGAACTTCACTAGCCTTGAATTAATAGTTCATGATTTACACTTTCATCTATTGTTGCCCAATTCGGGGATAAAAACTGGAATATCGTATTATGTACGATGAGTTTCTCATTTATGCTTTCATTGAAGATTTATCAAATAAGGAAAATTTGTAAGAATAGACTTACCTTAGTTCGCGTACAAGTTGATCAACCTATTATTTATATGATTCGTAAATTTTATACGAATTGTTTTCTGCTGGATAGTATTCGATTTTTTTTATATCTTATTTTATTAAACGTGGACTCGCTGTACAACAATCCATCTGTAGAGATGTCCTCTACGTGCAGCAAGATAGAATTTCTGGTTCTCAAGCCATCTTATAGGCATATAGGGGTTTTCTACAACAAAAATGTTTCTACAAATTTTTGTCAAACGAAGTTTGTTCTCCGTCCACAGTATTTAGAAGTTGGACTTACACATTCTTGAAAACTTTGTTAATCTATAATTAATGCTCTAATATTCTGTACAAGTGCACAGTATATACATACACTGTATTTCTTATTTTATCAAACGTTTACTCGCTGTACAACAATCTCGTCTTGGATGATGTTCTCTGTGCAGCAAGGTAGAATTTCTGGTCCTCAAGCCATCTTATAGGCATTTAGGGGTTTTCTACAACGAAAATGTTTCTACAATTTTTTTTTAAATCGAAGTTTGTTCTCCGTCCACAGTATTTAGAAGTTGAACTTACAAATTCTTCAAAACTTTGTTAATCTGTAATTAATGCTCTAATATTCTGTACAAGTGCACAGTATATACAATTTGTGCTAAACTAGCACCCCCAAATTGCCAGAAAAACCTCACTGAACGAAGGGTGGCACCTTTTCGGGTTCGGCTTTCCCACCTTCATATTACCATGAATTGCAATATGCGAGGGCGTTGAAAAATAGTTCATTGAGATACGGTTGGCGGTGTTCCGAGTTAATGGTTGTCAGAGGGTGAGCCTGAGTTTGTTGGCTAGCTGAAGAGGACTTGCTGTGATGCGTGGCATGTGGTTGACTGAATTCGAGATCGTACCATATCCGTTGTCATTGTGAATTTGCATTTCGATCGGTGCTTTATCGGTTGTGAGAAAGCTGCAATGGTGGCCGATAACTTCTGAGGTATCCGAAGGACGACCTTGCGCGAAAAATTACAAAAACGATCTTCTGAACTGAGATTTGCGAGTACATGCGTAGGACCTAAGAGGCTCTGTTGTTAGCGGGACGAAGATCGATTGATAGCGGGACGAAGATCGTGTAAGAAACCATGCGTCTAATGTGGCGATTGAAATTTTCGAGTTCCTAGATCGATTTCTTGAACTGATGAGAACAGTTGACTGCTGGAGCATGGTTTTTAAAATGTAACTATTGTAGAGCGGAGCTAGGGACAGAATGGAAGTGCACCCTCTTCTAGTATTTTGCTATTTGCTTTTAGAAATCGACTCGAATTGACGCTAATTTTAATGAAGTTCACCACCATTAGTGTGGCTCAATCCATTTTATAGCACGATGTATTTTGAACACCTGCAACTGAAATCAAACGAAAACTTAAGATCTGGAATCCCCAACCGACCACCTCTGAATTTGGGTTGCTGTATTTTAGTTCACTTCATGAGGACACCTTTTCTTGCCTGATCACTTGAGGTTATGTCATGTTGAATTAGATCTTAAAATTTTTAACGTGGAAGCCGTAAGGAATAGTATTGCTGAGGTAAACCACTGCCACCTCGCATTGCACACCTTTGGTGGGTCACCTCGGAGAACTCGCTCAGCGCGTTCCTAGATGGAAACAGCTTCTGCATTGACCGATATGTTCTCGTAGTGGTGGCAGAAGCTGTTCAAATGAAGTGAATGGTTGTTCCTGCTAATTTTTACGTGATCAGCTTTCCTCTGTATTTCTAGAAACGTGTTGCTGTATCATTTTACCGTTCACATGGTGGATCAGGTGAGTGAGTCAAGACGTTTCAGGGAGTGCTTCCGGTTCTTGGGCTACGTTAAGCTTTCTTTTTAACTCTCCTGTGCTTCTTCGGGGTGTTATGTTGCGGTTCAGCGCACAGGTAGGCTGCTCAAATTCTTGCTTGCCTTTAGATGAGGATTTAACCGCTTGAACGGAGTCTAGAACTTCGAGATTTCAATCAGTGGTTGGTTGATGATGCGTTGTCTGCTGATTCATGATGAAGTAGTCTTAATATCAGTCAACATGCTCAATAAATAGTAGTGGACTCAAAAACTCGTTCATTAGGTCCTAAAAAGAAGGCAAAGAAGATCGTCTTCGTGTTCAAAATTCACTTTGACTAAGACAGAACAACACTGAAGTGTTGATGGGAACGTTTTCTCACGCGTTCGTTTGTTCTTTTCCTTCCTGACCTTCCCGAATCGAGGAATGTATCTGAAGTGATTTTAAGACTGCGGGGGTTTTTTCTTCCAGATTATTCCGGTGATCGTCGGAGTTGGGGTTGTAGTCGTCACTGCGGTAGTGGCCCGGTTGTATTTGGTGCGCCGAAAACAAGGTCCACCGAAGACTCTCGAAGACCCGAATGTGAAATACGCCCTTCGTTTGATAGATAAAGAACAAGTCAGTCATGACACTCGTCGTTTCCGGTTTGCGCTTCCATCCTCGGAGCATATTTTGGGTGAGTTTTAGGGCCGAGCTTACGCGATACAGCTCAATCCACAAGTTTTTATTCGTCTTGATGCGTTGACTCCGGCCTTCGGGGTTCGCTGAGGTTTTCTAATGCTCGGAATATTTCATTGAACGCAGGGTTGCCGATCGGTCAGCACATTTACTTGACCGCAAAAATTGATGGGAACCTGGTAATCCGCCCGTACACACCAGTGTCGAGCGATGAGGACCATGGGTTCATGGATTTGGTAGTTAAAATCTATCTGAAGAATGTGCATCCGAAGTTTCCTGACGGTGGTAAGATGAGCCAGTTTCTTGACAACCTGCGTATGGGTGAGACCATTGATGTGCGCGGGCCGTCTGGGCTTCTGGAGTATAATGGCAGCGGAGAATTCGCCATCAGACCCGACAAGAAATCTGCTTCGAGTGTTGTGAAGGTCAAGAAAGTTAGCATGATAGCGGGTGAGCAAATGATATTCGATTCATATCGGTGTACGTGAGCCTTCGCGTGTGTTCAGTGCTGTATTCATGATGAATTTAATTTCTTAGTCAAACTTAGTGAATTAAGTTTGTCAAGTTTGGGATCAGAGAGATTCCCTATTTAATCAGCGAGTTAACCGTCTCAATCTGAATAAAATTAATCAAATATTCAAGTTACTTTATTTGAAAAATTTCAGGAAATACTGGATTAAGGAAAGGTTGGATGTTCTTCCAGTTCGTGCAAGCGGTAATTGTGACTCCAAATCCGTCGAAATTGTGTATAGAAGTTTTTCAGATGCGATGGTACTTTCCTGTTATCTCTGTACCTTCCCTCTGACCAATGTAACCTAACCTAACTTCACCTAACCGCCTACCATAATCAGTTTCTGCTTTCTTTGGGTTTCTGCTGAAACTGATTTTGGAAACTGATTACAAATATCTTTTAACTAACATAACCTGACCTAACCTAACTTTACATAACCGCCTCCCAAAATCAGTTTCAGCAGAATGCGGAAAAATAAAATTTAGTTTCTGGGAAGTTGTCATGATTATGAACTTGTCATAAAAGATTTGTCTAGGAATGAGGTACTGAGATAACAGGGAAGTACCAATGCGGTAAACTTGTTTTTGATGCACCCGGGACTGGTTACCCCCGTTAGCTTCTTGCAACAGAATCCTGACGCATCCGTTTTTCTTATAACAGGTGGAACTGGAATCACCCCGATGTTACAGCTCATCAGGGCCGTTTCGAGAGATCTCAATGATCGAACGCAGGTGGCGCTATTGTTCGCTAACCAGACGGAAGATGACATTCTTCTAAGACCGGAATTGGAGCAATTGCAGAGTGAACATCCGGATCGCTTTAAGCTCTGGTATACGGTCGATCGACCTGTTGAAGGTGAGTAGCGTCTCGCATATCTACTTGGCAAGTTCGATTCATCTATTATCCGACATCCAGCGGATATTTTACTTGTTAATGTCATGGTTGTGTTTTATCGACAAGCATATCTCTCGTATAATTCAAAATTCATTGAATTCCAATGTAATGACTGGTTTTAATTTACTGTTCTCAGGCTGGAAATACGGCTCTGGATTTGTGAGTGCTGACATGATCAGGGACCATTTGTATCCACCGTCGGAAGATAATTTGGTATTGATGTGTGGTCCTCCGCCGATGATAAATTTTGCGTGCACTCCGACTTTGGACAAGCTGGGCTACAATCCCAAATTACGGTTTGCTTATTGACAAGGCAGAACCTTTTATCGAACTGGCTGAAATCGACTGAAACTTACAAAATCAAAGTCAACTGGAATTATGTTTTAGGTTTTTGTGCGTACGTTATGTTAGTCCTTCAATTCGGGAACTTGGGAAGTTCAACGTACCGTTATACACCTTAATCCGTCGTTTATGGAAGTGACGTAGTACAGTATTCGACGTGGGGAAATCAAAATTTCTATTGCACCTGCGTAGCTATCTAGAAGGCTAATTATTCTGCTGTTTCCAATTTGCACTTGGTTGAAGGCTATTCAGGCGAAGCGAATTTTTCGTTTTCCGGTTTGCGTGGATTTTGTGCCCGGTATTTATTTCAGTCGTGGAGACGGCAATTAACGGTAGTAGTTCTAGATCAGTCGGGGGAGGATCATGGGCGAAAAAGATGGTTTTTGGATCATCAGCTTTTTTGTAGGTCAGGTGACGAATCATACTTGTTCGTGTGGTTTTTGACTTGTGCTTCCCTGTGAAACAGTAAAGCTTGAATCCTGTTTTAATTCTTACTTGATCGGTGCTGTCGGGTGCGGAGCGGTTAGATAGGCAGTTTCCGTGAGATCATTGAATTCGGTGCCATATTTGATATGAAGATACAATGCTGTGCTGTATTGTTGAATATGGAGTTCAGTTCACCGAGCGATTGTGAATGGAATCCTAACACAGTAAACCGCTCCACCCGTATTGTGCTGGTCTTGAATGCTTCGTTACTGCGCAAAGTTATGCTTCACTTGTGGAATTACCGATGAATGTTTTTATATTCACAGATTTTCTAAATTCCATCCGCGCTCCACTGTTGAGACGCTAGTGAATCCTTTCGCCTCCGTAGCCCTATCTGAATTTTAATCATGAAGGTCTTCAAGGACATTTTCAGTAATGATGAAATGTTCACCGATTCATACAAGATCAAAATCGTTGACGACGTCGTGTATGAAGTTTACGGCAAGGTAAGCAACGTCATCAATGTGAAGCTGATCATTTTTGACGATTCAGTCCATTCTTTCTTCGCCTCTTCGAGTGATTTGGTTCCTCTCCGTTTTAATCTAACAAGTCAGGAGTCCGTGATTTTCTTCAGGCTTCAGACGTTTCAAGTTAGGGTTACTGGAGGTTTTGTTCGATCAGTGTCGAGATTGATGGGCCGCGTGTCTGATATTAAAATTCGAGAAGTGCGGTTGAGCATTTATAGTGCATTCCGAGTTTTTAAAGGGTTGGAATTGAGCCAGGTTCATGCGAAGTCCATTTCGTTTTTTCTAGTACACACTCTCACGTTACTACAAAAGTTTGTATGCGCGACTACTCTAGAGAGGAGTGGATAGGTGGCTTTGGTCAATATTTTACTTTTGGACGTGTTTCAGCACATTTCTCGGCGGGAAGGCGAGGTCATACTAGCAGGCTCGAATCCATCTGCTGAAGAAGCTGACGAGGGAACCGACGAAGGTGTTCAATCTGGGATCGACATCGTTTTGAATCAACGTCTGGAGGAGAACTTTGCTTTCCAGGATAAGAAGGTCTTCACGGGATATCTCAAGGATTACATGAAGAGGTAATATTCGTCAGCTGTTCCGTGGTCCCCCGAGCAGAGATTCAACTCGAGCTTGGGTTATAATTCGTGAGGACCGATTCTTTCGTATTCCATGCGCTTCACTCCGTATCTTTTCATGGACCCCTTATCTTTTCATGTTCGTTGAAATGTTTTGTCCTTTCTCTGCTATGTCGGGCGGATGATCCTACAGGTATGCATTGAAGTCTGCAGAACAAGAGCAAAAAAATGATTGTTGAATAAAATTTTCGCAAAATTTTCAGATGTATCTTTTGATTTTAGATGGTACTGTATTCGGAAGAAAATCGTAAGATTTGCCAGGGGATTTGTGGCGCTAGATCATATCGAATAGTATCCCGACGATTGCTTGTAAATATTCCTGAAAGCAGTGAGCGAAAATTAACGAATTTAGGACCTCATAAGGTGGAAGTGAGACTACTGTGCTAAGAATAGTTCCAGTTCTTTAGTCTCTTGCCCTGATATTTTTCGCTAACTTCTCTTCTCACCCGATGCGTGCTTCACTATCTTATCTGATAATAACGCTGATTAGTAGTTTCTACAGCTGATACGTTTCGCTCGTCATGTTCGTTTGGTAGATTGGTGGCGAAGTTGCAAGAAACGAATCCTGAACAAGTGGATGTCTTCAAGACAAACATTCAGAAGTTCACGAAGGAGAACCGATTCTTTCGTATTCCATGCGCTTCACTCCGTATCTTTTCATGGACCCCTTATCTTTTCATGTTCGTTGAAATGTTTTGTCCTTTCTCTGCTATGTCGGGCGGATGATCCTACAGGTATGCATTAAAGTCTGCAGAACAAGAGCAAAAAAATGATTGTTGAATAAAATTTTCGAAAATTTTCAGATGTATCTTTTGATTTTAGATGGTACTGTATTCGGAAGAAAATCGTAAGATTTGCCAGGGGATTTGTGGCGCTTGATCATATCGAATAGTATCCCGACGATTGCTTGTAAATATTCCTGAAAGCAGTGAGCGAAAATTAACGAATTTAGGACCTCATTAGGTGGAAGTGAGACTACTGTCCTAAGAATAGTTTCAGTTCTTTAGTCTCTTGCCCTGATATTTTTCGTTAACTTCTCTTCTCACCCGATGCGTGCTTCACTATCTTATCTGATAATATCGCTGATGTCATCAAAGATGTCGACTATGCAAAGCGAGCAGTACAAGCAAACCATCTAACCACCGCTTCAACGTTCTTTGCTTAGGACTTGTTCACCTACAGAAGTTCTGTTTGTAAGTCTTCAAGTGCTTCCTCCTGCTGAAGAATTTCTCGGATCTGAAGTTCTACACCGGCGAGTCCATGGATACCGATGCTGGCCTCGGCATCTTGGACTACAAGGAAATCGAGGGTGAAGAATTCCCCGTTATGTATTTCTTCAAGCATGGCTTGGTGGAAGAAAAATACTAAGGAAATTCCGCCTTCCTCTGGAATCCCGTCTTGGCTCTTTTCAAGGATTTTGTTCTGCGTCGGTGAGCTTTTCTCGAAGGGAACTCGCACTGTTCAGAATTCATGTGTCGGCTTTGTTTATTCCTCAGCGTTCTGGTGAAGGCTTGGTTACGGATGCTCGACTGAAGGTTTTACTTCATCTGAGAAATTCTTTCAAGTTGGGAGATGGCTTCAAACGGCAGTTAACAGCGGACGCACTACTCTTTGAAATTCTTTCATGCTATAAGCGACCGGGGGAGCGGAAATGGAATAAATGAAAATCGGGGCGATCGTGATGGACTTGATGCATTGATTTATTATTTTTTCCTGTGTGTTTGTTCGAAAATGTTGAATCCAATTGATTGAATTACTTGCTCTTCGATTCGCAGGTTTTGCTTAATGAAAGTACCTGTCGCGCTTACCTCTTCCGGGAATCCATTGTGGATTCATGAGAATATAGATTTAGCGAAGATTTCTTGTTATTTGTGATGTCGGCTTCTGGATTGGCTGCCTTGCGAAGGGATAACCGAAGAGCCGATGTTTCATTCGTGTGCGAAGGCAAGTGTATTGCTACGCATCGCCTCGTGCTCGTTTCGGCATCTGCTTACTTTCGAGCACTTCTTGAAGTAAGTACTGTATTTAAAAAAAAAAAGATTTTGAGGTTCTTGGAAATGATTCCTTGATGAAATTGCACTACGTAATTGGATGCGCGATGTGGCATTTTTTTCGCTGGTCTGTACATCGTCTCAGATTTGGGTTTTAATATCTTTTGGTCCGTGGTTTTTCGACAAGCAAAATTTGCTGAATATTTTGAGCCCTAATCGCTTCGATATTTTCGAGCCGATCATCATTTCTGTGATTTGTTTACCGGGATTTTCTGGGAAGCCTAACAGATTATGTTTGATGAATTTTTTTCTGCAGCAATACGATGGAAATGATCACCCCGTTATTGTGCTTCGGAATGTGAATCCGCGTCATTTCAATTTTATGCTGGACTTCATATTTGGATGTAACCCCGAAATTCCTATCGAAGACGTGGAACCGTTGATGAAATTGGCAGACAGACTTGAAGTTTCTGGGCCGATGGAACAATACTTCTTCTTTCAAAAGAATACAAAGAGGTATTACTTTTGGGTCTTTCTTACAGTCTTTTGTTCTGCAAAAGAAATCGTCGAAGGCTGTATAAGAAAGTTCTTAATCAGTTGGCTGGTAAATTGAGTGGCCTGTTTTTTTCGTCTCTAATGGAGGCAACCCATTGGTTTCTCGATTATGATTGTCGATATGTACTCGAGTTTCTGTGGTTGCAATAGGGAATTTCACGGTCTATCCTCTGCTGATGTTTGACCTCATGGATTCAGCGGATTGGAAAACGAGTGATACATATTAAAATTACATATCATGTACGTTCGTCAAATTTTTCAAGTCAGTGGTGTGAGTAATTAAAGTGCTATCACCTGAAACTGGAACTCGACCAAGCTCAATACAGAGTTACAAGTGTTGAATTTGGCTCTTCATAATGTGTCATTGAAAGGATTGTGCATATAATTCTTGTTTTCTAGAATTACCCTTCCTGCAAGTACGCAAATCGTTCCAAGTGGCGACGAAGCGGTGGAAACTTCTTGATGAACTTTACCACCTGCCACGAAATGCTGGGTTGGAAAGAAGTGTGTGTGTTTCTCTGCTACGATTGCATTGCTGCGACTGTCACAAGCTATGACTGAACTTTGTGATCCGCTGTCAATGTGTTCCTCCGAGACAACTTTTAAATCGTGTTCAGCAATTTTCTGTTCATCTAAACTGAAGACTCCGAGGAAGAGGTCCGAATTTATTGTGATACGCGCTCATTTTGTCGCAGGCTGTGCAAAGAAAACTTCAGAATGTTTGAGCAGGGAAGCGCTGCCCAGTTCAGTTGATTCGAATCTTACCTTTTTTCTTCGCTTTTGAATATTCGCTATTGTTTCCGGCAATGGTTGGTCACTTCCCCAGAATCAGCAATCTGTTGATACCATGGTTTTATTCTCCAGATTGTCCTTTGAGAAATAACCTCGGGATTGTTCTTTGAATGTGAATTTAGCGCGAACAGTCGCGTAGACACATTTTTTGTTTCATTTTGTGTGTGCTTGTGTTTGCTCTTCGTCCGGAATGAGCATCGCGCAACCCGGCATGGTTGCCGGGATACCAATGGGAACGACGGGGATGAGTGGAGCACCTGGTGCCACTTCGGCGAACCAGCAATTTTGTCTGCGCTGGAACGATTTCCAAACGAACATGGTCTCCTCATTTCAGCACTTGAGGGACGAGAAAAGTTTTACCGACGTAACACTAGCCTGCGATGGGCAGACGACAAAAGCACACAAAATGGTTCTGTCGGCATGTTCACCCTACTTCAAGAAATTATTAGAGGTTTGTGCACAGTATACTGAATTGTATGATGGATCTTCTTTGTTTTCTCTTTTTTATGTTGACGCCATAGGGGTATTTTTTTCTGTGGAATACATCCGCCGTCGACAGTTTCATCGGCGCACTTCTAACATGATTTCAGAACTCGCACTCAGCAGTCAAATTCCGCAGAGATGAATGCATGTACAGTATTTGAACGCTGGTGGAGAATTATTCGCTGTAGTTTCGATATTAGTGATATGCTTCAGGGGGTTTGTGAAGAAAGTGTATTAGTCGAAAGATTGAACCAATCGCTAGAGAGGCATTAGAGTAAATTCAGCTTTTCTCTGCGTATGAAATGATTCAGCGAACTACATTGATCGCAAATTCATCTAATGTATTGAGAATCTCTCCAAATTCAGCTCTTTCGCGAAGGAAGCTGATGCGCATTGAAACGTAATCAAGTAACATTCCTAAGTTCTTTGCATGTAATTTTTCCCAACAAACTTGAAGCAAATGGAGCTTAGCTTATTCCTCTAGAACCTAAATTTCGTTCGAGGGGAGACAAGATGAGCGACTACCGTAATTCGGTTATGTATGCGTGCGTGCAGTGTCCTTTCCGGAGATCAGTGTTTTTCGGTATATCATGAGATGCAACTTCTTCCTATCTGGGATATATTTGCGAGTACTGTACTGTATGTACTGTAATATGTATTCGAGTCTTGGTCGTTGCAAGAGAGACTTTCTTGGCCTATCCGCTGTTGTCCACTTCTATGGCTTGAGTGGCCTGGAAAACCGAAGATAGAATCACCAGCGCAAAACCATGTTTCAATCCAGTGTAACAGACTAACGCTCCTATGTTTGTTGGAAAGATTGATTTTTCTTCGAGGTTTTCGGTTCAAATCTGGCCTGCGGAAAATTCATTCGTGGTGAATCGAAAGTCAACAGAATTGTTGATGGATTCTTTTCGGTAAATTTTGCGATGAAATTCATGTAATCTCGCGCTGTAATAGGGTTTTTATAAGTAGAGAACTTCTCGGAAGACAAAAACTGACGCTGAAATAGTCCTAGTTGCACGAAGTATCATGAACCGTGACATGTTCTCTAGGAAATGCTCTGTGTCGCGTTACTACCAATTTTAGCCAAATTATCGTGAGAACAATAAGGTGGATAACGTATTATTGAATTTTAAATTCGATGCTGCCGTTCATTTGGATGATCGAAAATGTTCGAAAACTTGAGCGATTTGATCCTCACGGGCGAACACTTACACAGTACGACACTGGTACATAATACGGTATACATGCGAAGCTAAATGAAAGTCTGAGAAAAGATTGCGCAAGGTATCCAGATTTTTGATATACAGTACAGTATGATTATGTGGGACGTGACGAGTTTGAGTTACTAAACTGATTTTATTGTAGGAGAATCCGGCAAAACATCCAATCGTCATCCTCAAGGACGTGGAGTTCAAGCAGTTGAAAGCCATCTTGGACTTCATGTACTCCGGCGAGGTGAACGTTGCTCAAGAGGAGCTCCAGTCGTTCCTCAAGGTCGCCGAGCGACTGAAAGTAAAGGGTCTTGCTGAGGTCCCGAATGCGGGCGGTGGTATGCGACCAGGGGTGCCAATGGGCGCCCCTCTCCACCATCCTATGCAAATGCCTCCGCCCACCCAGGGAACGCCGCCCGCACCAGGCCCCAATTGATGCGCGAAATAGAAATTATTTGTCCCGTGAAGCGAAACGAAAAGGGTTCGTCCTTGTGCAAATTCGCTTGGGGTCATGTGTTTCGGACTCGTTTGTTTCCCTGCTGATCTGTGGTTTTTTTTTTTACAATTTGGCAATTCCACTTTGAATCGAATTGTATTTCCACACATGAAAAAACAAACCAAAAGCGATCGCAGTATAATGAACGTCGTCAGCACATGATCAAGCGATATTTGTCGGGCAACCCTTGACATTTGAAACCAATTTTATGTTCGTTATTTCTCAAAGGTTTTCGTACGTCGTGTGGGTTTGTTGTAATCTTTGCCAGTCCTATTTTATTTCATTTTTTCTTTGAGGCGTTACGTTGCGTCCGCTTTCTAGGCCGGCCAGCAGCCAACCGTCAATGAATCCTGGGTTTGGAATTCTATTTCTCTGCTTGGGCGAGGACATATTTTGGATTGGGGTTGCCTGCGTGCCTGCGCCGTGTCGCGACAATCGAAGCCATCCTTTTGAGGGAGGGGAAACGGTTTTAAAGGAATATCTTGTTTTTCATCTTTCGCCCCTCTCCTTCGCCTCCTCTGTTTATCGTGTTTTCATGTTTCACTCCTAAATAATTCGTCAGATGAGTACAGAACGATTCAAACAAAACATGCCAGAATTTTTGATGATCTTACGCCTTTCCCGTCGTTGTCAATACTGTACTTCATTTTTTTTTTAATTTTGGCAGTTTCTAGTTGTTTGGTTTGTCGTCAAAAAGAGGATGCGATTATAATTCCTAAGCTTCGAAAGGAAAAAGAACATGGGTACTTTGTAAGCGCATTTTCTTTCTCGATTGTCTCGTATTGCTGCTGAAAACTCACTATGTTTCGTTCAGCTTTTCCGACGCATTATGTGGAGAAACATATTTATTTATTCGTGGTCGCAGTTTTTATGCTTCTTTCGACTTTTTCAAGTTAGATTTTTATCATGAC
The DNA here is from genome assembly GCA_905338405.1 of Notodromas monacha. Lineage (NCBI taxonomy): Eukaryota > Metazoa > Arthropoda > Ostracoda > Podocopida > Cyprididae > Notodromas > Notodromas monacha. The sequence goes on from CAJPEX010001629.1 coordinate 34,862, forward strand.
ATTGTGATACTGCACCTGTAACGTTTATTCGTGTGCTCGTTTTATTTTATTGCGCGACGTGCGAAGAAAACTTGCCTGGTGGACGGGAATTCATTGATCTGAACCGTTCAACTCGTTTTTTGTTTGGTGGCTCATTTGGAAATTATCTTTTCGTATTCGACCAGATGGAAGCACTCGTTTTTTCCTTCTCGTGCCGCGACGATCTTTTTGCATAGCAATCCCAAGACCGGGTATTCGATGAAAGCATTTCTTCCTCAACTTCCAGTTTTGCGGCTAAGGCGAATAAAAGAATGTTTCGTCCTGTTGTGAGATCTGGGTTTGTTTCGGATCCGCAGAGTTTTGGAGTATGGGTTTGTTGGTACAAGCTTTGCGTTCTCATTTTCGCAGATAACGAGAAGTGATGAAGGAAAAATTAGAGTTTGCGTGGAGTGAGTATCGCGTGGCTGGGCAAGCGTTTGTTTGAGCTGAACGATGGCCGGCATTAATCAGCGTGAGCATCTTTCGTTTCTACTCCTATGCCGAACTGCTTATGTTGGTGTGTGCTTTTCGTGTCTGGGTCTAGCTGCTCTGTTCGCTTTGAACACGCGAATCTCCGTAATCCTTGATGCTTAGAAACGACTGACGCAAACGTTATCCTACACTCTTTAATGTTACGTCACAATTCCAAAACTTGAAGCGGATTACGGGCACGGATGATGATCGGAAATGCCCGGAAATATTTCAACTGTAATCTTGTGAATATCTGTCAGGATTCCAAACCCGAGTACCGCGAGGACTGGAGAAGTGATCTTATTTTCGGACTCCCGATGTCCCACGATCAACCTACCGTACTGTAATGCGTCACAGAACTGATATACTCGACCTATGGAATTTATTTCGACCGATTATGAATTACGAAACTGCGATATGAGGAAGTACGACAATCCTTGGTCGATTCTTGATTAGCCCTCGGGACTAGCCACGTGAAAGCTTTTCCTCGTGAAAAATTATAAATGCAAATTCGCACACTAATCAAACTGAAAACTTTCGAGGTGGTGAACTACATTACGGTGCATGTGGATTTGATTAAACTCGAGTTCGACGCTCTTCGCGATGGAAGTCCAACATACCAGTCAAGATTTGCGATTGTTGAAATTTTGTCCAACTTTTGATCCGTCCTGCTCATCGCAATGCCTACTGTACTGTACTTTTCCCGAGCGCGTTTCAATGCTTCCAAATTATCCATCTCATTTAATCTACGTGCTGTCTAATTGCGAACACGTTAGGTTACCACCGTCTACCCAACGTGATTCCCTATCGAACCCAACGTAAATAAATAATGCCTGCTTAGAATTAATTCAGTTACTTCGTATGTAATTACTGAATCAAGCCCAGTAATTTAAATTTGGAAGTACTGTATGTTCTGAATTGCTGCTCCTGATCGAATAACCACATCTTCAGATGTTCACTCGATACTGTAATCTTCGATTTCCACTTTTCATTCAATTTTTTCTGCGATCGTGATCAGATTCGCTCATGCAGGTAGATTGATCTCCACAATGACCTTTCCTACGATTTTCTCTGTGCAGTACAGTACTGTGCAGTATAATGAATTTTGTGTGGTCCCATAGGCATCTCTATCCATACTGCTGTATGGAGGTTTCTTACAACAGAATTCTATCTTCAATTAAATTTTTGAGGTCTCCTGAGTTTTGCTGTAGAATTAGATTCCATGTCTTGGGAAGAAAAATTCTCGATTATTGAATGAATTCATTCAAGGAATTGGAATAACACAGAAACAAATGCACGTCTGCGAAAAGTATACAGTACTCCGTTCAGCGAACGGCATTCACTCGTCGTAGTAAAGTGTAAGAATTGTATGCACAGTTCATAAAGGGATTTATTAATAAAGAAATGCACCTAGAATGGATTTGTATTAATCTTATTCTCGACTATCTCGAGCACTTGTTATACTGAACTTGAATATAATATTTCCCCTTGCTGGGTATGTTTTTGGTGGCTTCTTCGTCCGTTATTTTGGGCTGGAAACTGAACTGATCAACGTATTGTTTGGGAGTTTCCATGCAGTATGCCATTTCGAGTGAAATTTGTTGCATCTTCGGCGGAAGAACTCTGCCTACGACGAAATTCTCTCGACGATTTTTTTCTGTTCCCTTGAATTCCGTTGCAGAGAACCCTAATAACACGGTGAATAACTTAATTAAATCTACCGGATTTTCAGTTATACAGAGAGAATAGCTGTGGACAAGATTATTGGAGAGAGTCCATGTGTAGTTTAAGTTTTCTGTGCCTTTTTTGGGATGTTCTCGTAAATAAATAGGTTTTATGAAGCACCTTCCGAATTATTAATCTCGGGGATCTGTAATCAGAAATCTTAAATAGGCTTGGATAAGCAATTTCAAGCCTCAAATTTCCAAGCGCAATGGAGCAGAACTACGAAATACGATTTGTAATAATGTATTGTTACTAGATACACACAAGAATATTCATCAATTAATAATTAGAAATAGTCGTTGGAATCTTGGAGAAGGTGATGTCCGGTCTCGGGTCCTTTAGCAGCCCTGTTGACGTTGCCCTGTTGATTCTCAGGTGCTTTTCCCTTCGGAGCCTTTCCTTTGGGTTTTCCTTTAGCCTCTTGAGGTGCGGGTTCACCAGCTCCCCCCTTGCCTGCTTTTCCTCCTTTCTTGCCCTTCCCTGCCTTGCCAGCTTGTTCCTGCTTGCTGCCTGGTTTCATCGGGCGCTGCCAGGGTTTGCAGATGGGGACCCATTTGTCTTGGACTCGTATGAAACCTGATAGAAACGCACAGGGAGGTAATTCACGAAAATCACGATTAATTAATGCATGTGACCCATTTCTCTAGAAATACGGGTACTGACAAATGATTTGGTGTGCAGATGATTTAGTTACTGAGGAATGCTACTTATTGAGTTATGGAGATGAGACATTTTTCCTCCAGTGTCTTGAAATCTTCATGTGGTCTTAGATGTGAGGAGAACGAAAAAAAAACGGATTTAAGTAATCCTCTGACAAAATATAGGAAACCTCATTTAATTTTTTGTGCCAAAAATCGCTGCGTTTCGTGACATGTATCGTGTATGAGCAGCAAAGGTAAAATAATACTAGTTCGGCAAAAGTTGGATTCATTCGGTTTCTGTCGTTGATATTCAAGTCTTCTTGATGTCTCAGATGATGACAGATGCAGAAATACGATTTGGGTTTAAATTTCAAAGTGAATGTTACTCTCACTGAAGGTCAAACTTCGGGAGAAACTTGTCCCAACTCATGAGTTTCCAACCGTCCCCGAAGAATTTGGGGAGGTGCAAAAACAAAAAACTTCAGAAAAATGTACTGAATGTAAATTTTTCATTCAACTTCAAGTTATGACAATGAGTCGTAGGTAGCCTTCACTGTTCGCTTCGGATATTTTTAAGGAATTGAATCCAAACGGATTTAGTTCCTTCAGATAAAGGTAGACTCGCGCTACGAAAATTTTCCGTTTTGTTTAACGTATTTTCTTGTGGTCACAAGGGCTCATTTACCACGAAATTCTCTACGAAGTATTTTTGTCTGTTCCCTTGAATTTCGAGGTAGATCCGAGTGCACCTGTACTACAGAGAATGTTTTAAAAACACATCAGCAAAAATGAATCATTCGAATTCCAACCTTTTTCCTAGCGCGTCAAACTATGCCGATATTTTTTTTCACAGTAGCCGTGTTTGTCTACTTTGGAATGAATAACGATTAGGTTCAGTTACCTGGTTTGCGATTGAGAGGAGGTTCATCGCCGCCTGTCTTGCCTTTGCCTTTGCCTTTACCCTTTCCTTTGCCCTTGCCGCCATCTGCCGGCGGTGGTGGCGGTGCTGCTGCTTGATGTCGTTTCCCCTTCCCTCCTCCTTTACCCTTTTCAAATGGAAACCCTTCCACGTCTTGAGCATCAGGATCAGGTACACACTCGGCTTCTTCAATCGGATTCCAGGCAGCGAGGATTGCGTTCCAGACTTGCATAGCTTGATTGTAGGCATTGGTTAGTTCCTCGTTGATGGCCTTGTGCCACGGGTGGATGGGTTCTGGCTGAAGAGAGAAGCACAGGGCAATAATGGCAATGCCGTAGAAGAAAAGGTGCCAGGAGAAGCCCATGAACACGAAGCGACGTTCTTGCTGCGGCGCAATGTATTCCAGGGTGAAAATGGCGAGAAATGCTCCGAATATTGCCCACCATCGCGCTGAATACGGTTGAAAAGAAGATATTCGGGAATGCGAGTTATTTTCACCTTTCTTCCAGTATTCTAACGTGCTGGGTATCCTTAATCCATCGAGGTGCTGAACGAGGAACCACCTCAAGAAATTGAATTTTTACGAGATCTCAAAAAAAAGGATCCACATGTGTATTTTCAATCGATCAACTCGATCTTCGAAGCAATTGACAGTAGCAACAGTTGACGCGTAGGGGTCTATCCAGGTTCATGGCAGTATAATATGCAGATTATACACGGATGGAACTCTCCATGTATTATTGTAAATGCAATATCTCTCTATATTCGCCAGAATGAGGTATGTTAGACCCGGGAAATAATCTTGGCCGGGTTATTGGCAGTGCATGTGCCAGATTTCCAAATACAGTTGAAAATAGGTTTAAACTACAATACGAAGTCCTTTTATCAGGGAAACTTAGGAAAAAAAATTAAAATGGTGATATTCTGGGGCTTAAATGGCTTCTTAAATGAGTTGAAAGGCTGCTGAACTTGGAGGCAGGAGTTCATTTGTCCAATTAAGTCTTTCACTTCCTGTCAAACACACAAATTTCTGTTTTTATTGCTCATTTCTTGTGTCGAGAAAGTAATGGCAAAGAGGCCACAGAAAACTAAACTTATGGAGGTTTGAGGGAAAAGCTTTTGACTTAGGGAGGCTTTTGAAACAGAGAATCAGAGAGGGACCTGAAAAAAAATTTCGACTTAGGGGGTATTCGACTCAGGGAGGTTCGAGTTATCAGGGTTTCACCTGTAGTGAATGGTCAAACTATACCAAAAGATTACCTTCCTGAACACACAGACACGCAATGGACATGAGGCACACCCAAGTCGTCCACTTGACGAAGTTGTACGCCCTGAGTTGTTGACCCTTCATCCAGGCAATAGTGGGCGGCAGTGCCCCCAAAACATGAAAATATGCCAACTTATGCTGAGCGTGCATGCTCCGATGAAAATCACACGCCAATATGGGATATCCAATGCTCATGGTGAGGAATGTGAGGTACGAAACGATGACAAAGTAGTGAACATATTGCGAGCCGAAGAGGTGTCTTGCTGCTCCAGTCAATCCGACAAGCATGTTCATATGCACGAAGCTTTGCCCAAAGGCGTATGGATTGGGTTTCGGGCTGGATTTGAACCAGTGGTCCATGCCCTTGACGAGGTGCCAATAACCAAAGAGGCAGCACGCGAAAAAGAACATGTAGAAGAGACACAGTTCGAGATCACTGATGGACACCCCAAGGATTCCTGTCTTGGGCACCCTGCGGGCTTCCAGGGCCCCAAACCGGATTTCCGGTTTTTCTCCGTCGTCCTCTGGCTCTTTGCATTGTGGGACCAATTTGTCCGCGTCTGATAATATACTGTAAAACTGTCACTTCACTCATTCATCCCTATTTCACAGAACCTTAAACCGTACCCGCTTTTCGGGACGCTTCTTAACCACCTTTTAGACGGAATAAAGGGGATATGAACTCTACGGACTCCTCTAAGAGTTTTGAAAGACTTCCGAACCTTCACCGAGTTCTGGGAATGGGAGTGACTTTTTGTTTGCGGTTTGCTCTTCTTTGATGGTAATTCACAGGAGGGGAACGAAGATTTATAATCCTTCTGTTGAAGGTTTTGACGCTAGAATTAATTCACAGATGCCGAAGATTCCAGTTATGGTATATTTTGCTAGAATCGTTTTTCAGTTTTGGATTGAGGCTGGTCTTATGTTGTAACGTTGTGAAAATTTATTTAATGTGGATTTGGATCTTCGTCATTCTTGCTTAGTCAATTTTTATATTCTTTACCCTAATTAATCATAAGAGTGCCATTGTTGCGAAACTTTTTGTCGTTGTTGCAGGAAAATGGAATTCATTGCATTTCCAGAAGGAGTGAAATGAAGCAGTTTGAATTACGCCTTTTGTTCTGAGTATTTTTAACTGAACATCCTGCCCGGAAAATCTCGAACAAAATGTTGGCATGATGGATTTTTGAGTTTGTTTTGATACATTTTGATCTAAGTTACCCTCTGTATTTTACATCGAGGCATAAACCAGTACATCACTCTGAGGATAAATGGAAGCGTGAACGTTCCTTCCTGAATGTGTTTCTCTATCGAGATGAAATGAATTGTGCTATTATAACTTCTATATTCGTTTCCCTTTCGACAAATTATGCATAATTTTACAATTGAGCTGCATTACAATTACAATGACCACCAGGCACACTTCGAAAAATTATTCACTAGGAATAAGTTGTTACTTTTTTTTAGTAACAACTTGGAACTTCTACGAAGTTTGTGCTGTGTTGGTTACTGGCTATACAGTACCGTACTTCGCAAGAATTGCTGTCAGTTTTGACCAACTCCCGTTCGTAATATTGTACAGTATTTCACGTTTTTCAAAGAGCTTCGGGTTATTTTCCCACGATTTTGTCGGAACTACATACAATAGATGCTGCTATCACCTGAGTTATGAATTTCTAATTCGTTCCGCCAGGGCATTGTTCGAGGATGAATCTCATAGATAAAATTATTATGCAAATTTTTCTGATAAGTTACGGCTATTTTTTTCTCATCTTCCGCCGGATGAATTCAATGCAGATCTAGTGTGAGAGGACTAATTCGCATGCTAAGTTGCTAACAAAAACTGCTTTCTTTCTGTTCTCTTGATATGATGGTATTTACATAATGACTTGGACTTGTTGGAAAGCGCTGGGTTTTGGGCTGTTTCTATTGAAGGGACCTCAGAAATTGCTTTCAAGTGTGCGACTATTGGATTTGTTTTTCTGCTGAAATAAATTTCGAATGGTCGAAAATTGAAGGAAATAAAACTGAAGCTTAAAACGCGCCATGTTCAGCTTGATTATTATATACTGTAGTAATTTAACAAATAATTAACAAAAATTCATATTGCGTATTGAATTATATTGCATTAGTGCTGAATCTAGGGAAGCATGTGTAGTTCATTAAAGTTTAGGATCAGCGTAAAAAATAAGACTTCAAAGTACAAAACTATACTTTACCGAAGAACAAACCTTTACCTACTATCAGTTCAACATTTCCTCTCCCCGTAGGTAATGAACTATATCGTCGTCTCGACATTTAAATAACGATCAGACTTTAAGCTTTCCGGAAAAAGTCATAGACGGACCGCGTCAGTTCACCGACATTACTCAAGTTCGTTTTAAAACCTTTAAGCGACCTATTTTATGAAGGGTTTTCACTCAGTCAGTTGTGTTCGATTGCTCGAGTTGAGGAAATGCACAGATTCCGTGTGAAAATCCTCTCAAGTCGCATCAAACTCGCGTGCTGTTGTTGGAGCTTTCCGGCCAGTTTACGGCGAGGAATTATTTAACGGTATCTAGACTCAATGCGATTGCGATGTGATCAAGTTTCCCCGTATCACACAACTCTCGCGATTGTCGACGTTATCTTGCACGCCTGAGTCATCCCTGGGCTGACGTGTGTGACGTGAGATGGGTTATGTGGTATCATTGTCGTCGACATGGGTGATTCGTCGCTACAGGCGCTTGGACTCCCCAAGTGTCGATGAGCGCGTTGTTTGCCTACTTCTCTCGTTTTTTTTCGGTTGGTTTCTTTGTGTGGGAGCGTCATGTGTTGGGGTTCACACTTTCGTGCCTCAAAGAAATAAATCATATTCGAAAAATTTCATGGAAAAATTGTGATGTCTCGGTGCATGGACGTGATCCTTTTTAATGGGATGTACATTATTCGAAGAGTTTCGTCAACCGAGTAACGCGAAGCTTTTTGTTGTGTACAATGATTGATCGGCTCTAGAACCCCCCCACTTAACTGACTCATTAAATTAAACGGATTTTACTGACTACGTACGGTGTAGTCCACCTGTGAACTATTTAAGAACTTACTTGACGACTTCTACTTACACAGGTTATTTGCGTAATAAACTTACGTCGATTTTGAAGGTCTTTCGAGGAAATCAATTATTTTAGGAAAAATGGAACTGGCAGCTATGTTTCTCACTGAAAGGTAAATTTATTTTGAATGAAAATGACATATGCAGTTCATTTCACGAAGAAGGATCCTTATGCAGAGAAAATATCCGGAAGAGCCAGAATCAATTTTGAGAAAATATTTTATATTCGAAGTGTTCATTATTCGAGCTAATGTCAAAATTAAAAAAGGAAAAACTAATTAGAGAATCAGGGAATTTCAACTTGGGGTTTTCGACTGTGGGAATTAAATTCGGATACTGTATTAGTTTAACGCGAATGTACGTACCACGCTTTCGCGGATATATGGCTAACTTCTCCGGAAACCACGATGCGTGTTTGCACCTTAGAATCGACGAAGTCCTAGAATCGCAAGCAAAATATTGCCGTAAACATCTTCCAAAATCTGTGATCATTATAATAATGTATCATGATCAACTTGCTACAGGAATTTTGTTCACTACCCGATTAATGCAATAAGTAGATGACCTCGTCAGAAGCAGCAAGAAAGTACGCATCATGGACTCGTGACAGATTTATCAAGAAAACAGGTTTTCCATCTCGGAAAGGTGTTGCGTGGATATTTTAAAGTTATGTAGTTATTGAATGCAGTGCCATTACATTTTTACATTTTCAAGTTCATATTACCGCGGATTTGTTTTCAGCATCCGGGTGAAGACATCGAATCATTAACCCGAATTGGCGAAGTTATGTTTTTGTTTTCCCCCTTTTGAGAAAGGCCTGTCATTATCGCCGTCAGAGGAAAACGCAATCACAGGCAGATATTTTCATTTCATCTATGCTTTTGCCCAAAATTTTCTCTTCTTAAATGCTGCATAGGGTTGATGTTGTCTCAATTCTGAACATGTACGATTTTGACCTGAATTAGTGTGATCACCAGATGAAGGTCAAGGTACTGTATCAAAATTCAAGCGACACCTGTGCAAAACAAGAGAAAACACTGGCCCGGGTTGCGCGGGATCCACAGTTGTGCACAACAGAAAGTTGAGCATAGATTTTCGGAACAGCGAAGGAGAAGTTCACCTAATGTTGCTTTTGTTCGCGGAAATGCCACAAGAAAGGGCTTTCGGCTTCGTGCGCGAGTCCCAACGTTTCCGAAAAGGGCAGCGTGACTGTCGCTCAGTTGGAGTCCATTCGCACTGCCGGTACTTGTAGTGCGTCCAACCCAGCAGTGGCGGATGGCTATCTTCGCGGCTTGCTGGCGACGATAATTGTCGCCAGACGCTTCTTTTGTGGTTGAATGGAATCGCAATCGGAAAGAAATGTCAGGAATTTACGCGTGCGTCGATTCATGCTGAGGTTAGAAACCGCGACGTATGTCCGGAATTTCGTGGTGAGCTATACGGAATCTAGGGAGTTATCACTAGAGTACAGTCCAGTATAGTGAGTTTCGAATCAGTATGGGAAAATGAAATGAAGTGATGGGATCGAGTTGAAAGTTTGGTGGAGTTTTTTTTAAATTTTTTTATGTCGTGGACTCGGTGAAATTCGGAGTGACGGATGCATACACTTTCAGCATCGAGCTTTCATCGCGAAATCAGAAAATCGAATGAATTTAATCGTCTGGTAATGCTCTGAGAAGAAAGCCTGGGACTAATTTACTTCTGAAGGGGGCTTTCTTCGAATTTTCGGTGATACAGTCAAACCGATGAGTCGAACTTTAAAATATACCAGCGAAAAAAAGGGAGTTACGGAAACAAGGTTTTTTTTTTGTCAGGGGTGGGAGAAATGAGAATTACAGGAAATTGTAATCGGTGGCACTCGGGGCCTCAAATAATTTCTTCTCAACTGAGTTGACAGGATGGTGAACTTATGCACATGGGTTCATTTGGCCAGTAAATCTTTTACCTCTTTACAGAACACATCGATTTATATTTTCGATGCTTTTCACACATGTATCTAATTAATGGGCAAAATGTCTCCAGAAAATTCGAGTTGTGGAGGTTTAGTGGGGAAATCCTTTGAGTTAGGTAGGTTTTTAATGCATTGCTTCTAAGGAAATTCGAACAACAACTTGAAAGAAAATACAGTATTGACACAGGGAATCGCTCGAGTTTCGAAGATTCGATTTATCGATGTTCAACTGTATAAACGCGCTTCGAAAATGGCTTTATGGAAAATAGTAAATAGTGTACATCCGTAAGACTCGGCATTTATCGCAAAAATAGCTCGAATTATAAAATGCTCGAAGCTGTGCTAAAATAGTTCGGACATTGGAAACGTGTGAGTTGTGAAAAGTGTCGTGATTTCCGCGCGCAGGTCGGTGAAAAATGTGGTTACTCATTTAAATACTGTAGATATTCTATTTTTACTTCACTATTCTGGAATTTCCTCCCGATTTGATCGCATTACTCAGCTCTCGATCAAAAACTTCCGTATTCTCTTGAATAAAATTTACTACCCATTTTCGTAACCCATTTAAAGTGCGACAACCGACAGCTGTACCTTCATTACCTGATGAATGGATCAGGATGGATCCCTGATGGATCAGTGATATCACTGAAAATATTTCGGTCATTTTTAAAGACACTTCGCTGCCCTGATATCTTATAAGAAATGATGAAAAATCGCCTGGATTCATGTATTAATGGGTGCTAAACATGTGGTTTATTTCTTTCTTTCTTAATCTCTGATAGCAATTTCAGTCTGGCGAGGACAGAAAATTATTCAGACCATTGAAGTGATCCGTCCTCCTAAACTGTTCTCTTCCGGTTGAAATTGCGAATGAAGTGGACGCTTAATAAATATTCTTCATTTGAATGCGCTCTAAAATCAGACGACTTTTTATTTACGCAGATTTGAATAATCGCAAAAAGTGGCTGGATTAAAAAACATATATTGCGAGGACCCAGTAGACAATTATTCTGATTTACTTTTAAGAGATTGAGAAAGTCAGTCGCGTGTATCGCGTGTTACTCGTAAAAAATTGCATTTGCTTTTAAAGTTTGAAGTCTGATTTTGTCACATTTTCCAGTATTCCGTTCTGCATTCTGAATCCTTATGTGGGGGGTGGTGGGCGGTGTTTATTTACCGGTATTTATATTTTTTCAATTCTGGTGAGAAGTACAGTAACGCAAAACGTTCTACTGGTTCGCGGTAACGGGATTTTTTTCAACAGATGAACAGTGGTTTAATGGAGCGACACATTTCCTGTTTTCTAGGCCATGTTCAATCGGCGTAGCTGTTGGGAACTTACGACGCCCTTGGATAGCTTCCAGTGGTGCGAATCAGAGTAAAAAAAAAAACCCTTCTGACCTGGGACCAGCCTTTATTTAGATTCATTTATTTCCCAAGCGTTTTTCAAAATTAAATTCTGCGGCGGATCCCGTTGGGCCTACCGTATGCCTTTTGCGTTTGCGGGACATTTGCCCTCTACACACACTTTTGGGAGTTATAAAGGGAAACGTGTCTTTATGGTCCGTTTGCCATGAATTGTGGAGTTACGAATACTATCCATTCTTTGGAGACCCTGTTTTTCGTCTTGAATTTTTTTAGTGTTTCTTTTTTTTTCTCCGTGGAGCAGACATGGAATTACTGGGAAATTAGCTGAAAAACCATTGGGGTTCCGCGAGGCAGACTTTGAGAACCCCCGTAAATATCTAGATATTCTAGATTCTAGAAGGATTTGCGGGCATTAAGGTGCCTCGTGTGCGATAAAGTTTCGGTACTTCGAATCCAGAGTCTTGATCTCATCACTCTCATGCCTCGTAAATTTCCGGTTCTGACTCGTAAATTATTACTGAGCTTAACGAACAATCAATGGAACCGCCGTTTAAAAAACGGCAGTGTTTTCGGGGGTGTTCAAGAGTGCAGAAGAATCGGGTGTCTCATTTCCGGTATTCCGTAAGGAAAATCGCGGGATGAAAATGAAGACGGAGAATAATACAATATAATTACTATACAGTACTGTATTTATGTTTTTCGGATAGCACGCCATCAAGGCTCAATGATTGCATTGCTCTCAAAATCGGGAGAGATGGGAATTCTCTTGCTGTGCACCCCTGCAACTTTTTCTGGTACTTTCCTAGAAAAGTAGGAGGAAAAAAAAATCCCCAAGGATACAATAGATATGTATTTTTCACACGATTTTCCGTGTGCGAGGGATTGAAAAGTATCATGCGTGAGATTTACCCGCATCACGGGAAATGATTTTTTCCAATGAGTCATACCTTTTTCAAGGGCTGAACAATTCATAGCATTCTACCGATCAAATAGACAATAGATCGAAGTACAAGATTATCTTTTTTCTCTGAAATGTCCGGGAAGTGTCGCTAGATTCATTAACTTGTCGAAATTGCGCGAACATAACCTGAATTGATAAAATTAAACCCAAAGAACATAGATATATTTCATAAATAGCTTCGCCAAAACAGTTGCACCTTGATAGCTTGAACCGCCCTGAGTGAAATGCCTCCCTATGTCAAATTTTTCGAAGTCCCGACGTGAATTCCCCTAGAAACAGTGCATTAAAAACTCCTTATATCAAAGGTTTTCCCCCTCAAACCCCCATAGCTCAAATTTTCTGAAGGCCTTTTTGGCTGTTATTGTGTTGACACAGGGAAAATTAAACCAATTTAAATATACGAGGGTCTTGACAAAAGCTCGTGCAATCATGCAAAAGATGTCATGCAATTGAGCTGAAAAAAATGTATTCTATAGGGAAAACATATTCTTTGGCCCACAAAAAAATCAGTCCTGTTTGACAATTTGTTTCAATGTTTTTTAAAATTCACCCCAGCAGAGTTTTGCTCTCCACAGTGGAGAGCAAAACTCTGCTGGGGTGAATTTTAAAAAACATTGAAACAAATTGTCAAACAGGACTGATTTTTTTGTGGGCCAAAGAATATGTTTTCCCTATAGAATACATTTTTTTCAGCTCAATTGTATGACATCTTTTGCATGATTGCACGAACTTCTGTCAAGGCCCTCGTATATAGACGTGTATTGAAAGGAGGTGAAAGACTAATTGAGCAAGTGAACCCTTGCCTTCAAGTTCAGCATCCTGTCAACTCATTAAACCAGCAATTCAAATTCCAGAAGATCCATGATTGTAATTCTTTTTTTTTCTACTGAATTTTTTTTTACATAACTGGACACCTCTCGAACGCGAATCTTTGTCGTTGTTCCCTTGAAGTTTGACTTGAAGAGGTTCAATTCTATAAATATGCCAAAATAAATCCTTGTCTTGGAGTGTCCGACATGTAAGTGAACTGAGGTAAAATAACATATTTTACTGAGTTGTGTACTCCGTACAGCAGGATGGACGTTGAAGTTGAAAGAACCAGCAATTCAATTAGGGATGGATCGAGTGCGGATACTGTGTCAATTCTGCGTTGGAAATGCGTATGTTCAATGAATAAGTAGCTGTACGTTACTTGGATATCCCTTCAAAAGTAAACATATTTGCATTGTTTCCTGTTTGCGTTTACGTCTTCACCTGTCTCCCAACTCGTCGTCGGTAGACAAAGTTCGCGGTTAAAAAAAAAAAAAAGAGACGCCGATTGTTCTCCCTTGTCTCTGCCATATAGTCGGTGAAATGGCGGCGAGGAAACCAAACAACGCACAGTACGTGCGACGTGTGCGCGTCGAGGAAAAGAAAAAGGGCAGAGGGAGATATTCTTGTCGTCGCTCGTGCCGTTGTCGACGACGACGATGTCGCGGTATAAATATATATACATGTTTGTTCATGGGTTCCTTAAATGTCGCGGACCCGAATCGGCTCCGAAGTGGACTCGGCTTGCCCATTGGGATTTGTTCGATCCCTGCGCCAGCTGGTTTCTCTATTTCTTCGTTTCCTTTTCTGAGTGACGAGCGACATTTTAAAAATCGTTCATTTGCGGAATACTGTACTTCGCGAAAGTTTGTCCGAGTTGAATTGTGTTGTGAGACCGTGAGAAGCATCGTGGATGCTGTTCCAGGATCTATGAATTTTATATTTGGGATGTTCCGAACGTTTTCGAGATTTAAGTTTTTGACGGCGTTGGATTTAAAGGGCAATTTCGGATTTTGAGCTGAATTTCGCACTTTGTTGAAAATGAAGCATGCATCCATGACAAGGGTTGATCAAAATTTTAGTGCCTCGAACTTACTCCTGAATTCTATTTACAAATTACTGTAGCTCCTTGAAAAAAATATAGTTCATTTATTTTCAATCGATAGCATTGGACGTACAATAATTTTCAGGTTTTATGCACAAGTCTTGAAAAAAATATTTTTCAAGAATGAACAACAGGTGAACTTTTCAATAAACTTGAATGAAAATCGACTGAAGGAGCGATTGAGTAAAAAGTTCTTCAAAATTGAAAAATTTTCGGTTGAAATCGAAGTAAGATACTGTAATGGTAAATTTAAATTCGTATGTCTTGAACTCAGGTCAGGTGTTTTATATAATATTGAAGTTCTGTGGTCGTACACGAGTGTTACTTGAATGAGTGCTACACACAGAGGCGAGTAAAAACTAAAATATCTGGAAAGAGTTAGAATCTTGAAAGGATTTCAAAGAGCCCTGGTACAAAACGGTCGACCAATTTGAATTTTTGGCGAATGCTGATCGACATTTCGGTATAATTTAAGTATTTCCATGTAAAAATTTACATCCCAACTGACAAATCCTTAACCTTTTCTTTTTCAAGGAAAAATATTGAACTGGTCGATCCAGTTGAATGAACGAGAACAGTTTATTTTAATTTTATTTCAAGTTAAATGCATTGCAAGTTCACAACAACAAAATATAATTTCGAAATAATGAAATGATTCAACTTCCGGTGGAAACAGAAACAAGCCGTGTAATTTGCCGCTTATAATACTAGATTTAGCTGTGGTTTGAATAGTTGAATTTAATAAATCGTGAAAAATCGGAAGTATTCAATATGAAGGATTATTTTTTCCCTGTAGCTTAAATTGCAGAAATCTGTCAATTTAACTTTTCAAAATGTAGTCAATAGCCACGAGGCGATTTCATCCCTTCCCAGAATCGTTCAAAACTCTTCTTGGGAAGTACGATATCAGTTCTGCGAAAATCCGACCTAATGAAATCTAACGTGACGTGGGGTAACTTATCTATTTTCACCGAACAAGTACTGACATGAACTGCCAACGTGTATTCGAAACACTTATTGGAGTGCATTTTGAACGCAGTAAAGCAAATTAAGTATTTTTGTCTACAGATGCACGTATATTGGGTGTTCACAAATTCCCCCGCGAGAATGGTCGATATTATTCCAACAAAAAATATTATCGTTCGAATGCATTGATTCCAATTCCGTCGGTGCTTTGACTCATTTTCATGTTTACCGGGATTTGTTTGTGGTTGCTGATTAATTGGTGGATTTCGCGTTTGCTCGGTTTGCAATGAATGAGTTTGTCGGGTGTTGTTTGTGCATTGAAAAGGTGACGCAAGCCAGAAAGCGGGCTCGTTGAATTCACATTTTGAGCACGAATATAAAAAAATTACATCAACAACCCCATTGAAAAATATCGTACACGTAATTTTGAGAGTTTTAGGCGCATTTTTTCGCAATTGTGACCACGTNGTTTATTATTTTTATCTGGTCACCTTTGTCATAAATTGTCTGGCATATTCTGATGGTGAGTGTATGGCTTTGCTCCGCCAACAAATTTATTCCCGAGTTGCAGCGTGAAAAAAAAAATTGAGTTGCGTTTTCGCTTGTATGAAAACTTTCGTGGAAACATTTTTAAATTATGTGAATATTATATGCTGGGGCATTTTTGATCGAAAACAACTTGAAATTCGTTAAGTTATATTCCCGAACTTTACTTGGCATTGCAATCTCGGACCACTACCCGTATTTTTTCACGTGGGCATTTCCAGTTAGTCTGAAAAAGTGAGGCGCGTTTTATTACCGCGTCTATGTGCCCCCTATACGGAAAAGTATCAAATCCATTGTACTGTACGGTACTTTGGAAGGTGGTGCATTTTTAATTGAAAAACTTTTGAAATTCATGAAGCCTTATTTCCAAACTTTTCGTAGCACTGTGATCTCAACACTATTCTGTTCATGTGGGCATTTTGAAAAAGTTCTTATTCGTCATGTTCTCGAGGTTATTCATTGTTGAGACCGGAGAATGAACAAGATACGGTTTTATTACCTTCGTTTGAAGTCAGTTTCTTCGAGCGGTAAGTCTTGCGCAGTCCAAGCGTTCTTCAATTTTTGAGTCGTAACGAAACCACTGCGTTTGAATGTAGCGTATCGAATCCGCTTCGAGGGTCGACGTGTTGTTTTTTTCTTCTGTTTTGTCTGGTTAGTTCTTTGTTGATCTGTGGGGCAAGAAAAAAAAAGGATGAGAGGAGAGGAAGAGGATATTTGGGACACGTGCCGTGCATTGCTTCTGCTTCCAACTCCCGACTGCTTTTTGGTGTTTTCCTTTGTCTCCGGCACACTGGGATTTTCTGCAAATGCGATCGCGTAGCTTCTGGCTCTTTTCAGCTGTTTTGTGTGTGTCTGTTACAACGTCGGCTGTAATGTGTTTTGTCGCTGACGTGCTTTGCTAGTTGCTGGGACAGGTGAGCGTCAGGCCCAACTGATCGTTGGGAGGGCGAGTGCTGAACAACTGAGCGCCAGGCTGATGAGCCGATATTTTACTAGTTAAACAATAATACATTTTAATTATTCTTTTCAGGAAAAAATTTAATAATGCTGTAATTTCATCATCCGCTTCCGCCAATTATGTAATACTTGCTGTGACTGAAATGGAGCCTTATTTGTGAATCTTTTATTGGCGCAAATGCGTCTTCTTTAAGGCGATGAATTGCAGTCCCTGAAACGAAGCATGAGGAAATTTATGGAGTTCGAGTGAGTAAAATTAAGAGATTCACAGATACCAGAGAAAAAAAACCTTGTTTCTGTACGATGAAAGCATTTTACAATACTGTATTCACTGAGGTGCTCAGTTGGGTGGCGCTTTGTTTGCCCCGGAGCTCAGAGTACTAGATAAGTACTGTATAACGTTCAGTGGGATGGCGCACAGTTGGGTGGTCACGGCAATGCTAGTACAGTACTTCACAGTACTGTGCTGGCGACGAAGGACGTTGGAGTAATCATTAAAAATCATTCATCGTTTCCTACAGTTCAGTGTTNTTAAAAATCATTCATCGTTTCCTACAGTTCAGTGTTTGCTGCTCGGCGAGCTGATGCGTTAATTTCTAGTATCGTGCAAAATTGTGTGAGGCTCAAGGTTAATGATTACAATCGTTTACGTTTTCTTATGATCCAACAGAGTATACCTTTTGAATCTGAATCTAGACAGAAAGTCGTTCAGCTTTCCTTAGATTTCAGAGAATAAACGTTCAATAGATTTATTTTTGAACAACATTTGAGACGAGTTGGATTTCTATTAATTGGCAGCTTTTCTATTTATTATTTTTTCTTTAGCGTTGCAGATAAACCTTTGGTTAACTAGTGCGTTTATGTTGAATAAGCAGTTATTTTAAGCGATTCGTGTAATTTAGTGCGACTGTCAGTAAACGTGTGTTGGTTAATGAAAACGCATTTAATCAACAAGCGAAGGCTTCCTTGACATTTAATGATCCCTTATTTCGAAAACATTACTACGATTTCTGAATTGTGAGTAGTTGAATCGTGAGAGTCCGGGGTGTTTAAAATGAAAGATCTTAATGAGCATGTGCCCCAACTCACTCGTTCTAATAACATCTCCCAAAATCATTAAAAAAAATCTTGTGTGCATCGCTTCCAGTTCCAAGGGCAGAAAAATTTACCGTACATGATATTTAGCGTATTCGTGAGGCTTCTTTAGTTCACTTATAGAGTATCGCAATGTTTTGAAATGTTCTGAGAGTCTACCGAGACGATGCGTTGTTGAATTAAGTGTAAGGAAGGAAGTTAGGACAGCTTAAAGCGCTGGTAATTTAATTAAGTACTGTATTGTCTGATGTTCATGTGCGTTATAAATTTTCTCTTGAATTTTTTCGCAGAAAACATTTTTTTCTTTTTCTAAAACCTGTTCGTTGCAATGCGAGAAGTATTTTGTTTTTGTTGGAAATCCCAATAAAAACAGTGCTTTTTCACTTTTTCGGCTTGTTATCTCCATGCTTCTCTGGGTCTGGGGGAAAACCGTGGCTTTGATAAACTATTCGTGTATGCT